>BLSH010427592.1:765142-786730 GCA_018402905.1 Glandirana rugosa | reverse complement strand
TGTATTTTATTTTTTTACATTTTTTTTGCAGTGGATCAGGATGGGGGAGGGGCTCACAGTGTGCGAGCTAGCCATAAAACAGGCAGATGTCTCCCCAAGACTTCTGTCCTTAGTAGAGCTGAGGCCCACCTTAAAAGATAACAGGCAGTGCCCCAATTATTGCCTAGGTTACAGTTATCTTTATTCATTGCAATTAGTGGATATGAGTAAAGGGGTTGTAAACCCTCCCGGTTTTTCGCCTTAATGGATTCTACCCATTAAGGTTAAAAACCTTTTTTGTTGCAGCTACCCCCCAGATCCTTCATTTACTTACCTGAGCCCGATCGATCCCACGCCGGGGACAAGCCTAGCAGCTCCTGCCACTGTCTTGGGTCCTGATTGGATAGATTGATAGCAGGGGAGCCATTGGCTCCCGCTGCTGTCAATCAAGTCCAGTGATGCGGGTGTCGGGGTGCGGGGCTGAGTCCTGTTGTGTGTGTCAATGGATGCAGCAACAGGACACAGGAGCGTGCCCGCACGAGTGATGAGAAGAGGAGGAGCCAGGAGCACCACCGAGGAACCCCAGAAAAGGAGGATCAGGCTACTCTGTGCACAACCCTTGCACAGAGGAGGTAAGTATAACATGTTTGTTATTTTAAGGGAAAAAAATCGAACGTTTAGTACCGCTTTAGATATCAGATGATTATAATTGTACCGGACATAATTTTGTCTCCGGCATCCTTTGTCAGAAAGAAATATCACATTTCTTTACAGAGGTTTGTAGGAAATCTTTTGACACACAAGCAGAAGACTGGAGAAAGACTAGAAAAATGAGTGCTTGGAAAGGGAGAAGTACGGCCAAAGCACTTAGTTCTGCACCGCTGTGACCAGTATTCAACCAATAGCGGGCTAAAGTCTGCTGTCAGCTGACGTCAATTTAATGTCAGGATTCACCCAGATGCCTGGCCTGTCAGCTGGCTCAGCCTCTCAGCGCCCTGCTGAGAGCCTGAGCCAGCCTCTCCTGCCACCTACACAGCCCAGCACTACAGTGAGCGCTGGAGGGGCAGAGCAGAGAGCCAGTGACTGACCAACTCTCTGCTCACTGAAGGCCGAGAACTGAGCAATCAGCGGTCTTTGACCGCTCAGTTATCAGTGTTAGATATGGTGGGGGACCTAGGTGAATATATATGTTGGTTTTCAACTTCTGAACTTCTCTTTTAAAGCTAGAGTTTAATCTACTTGGCAGTGGAGGGGGGCATGATGCAAGCAAGCAGAATGAATAGAAACTCAGCCTTTCTTAAGCCTTTCTGTTGGACAGAAACACTCTAAGCTTGTTCAGAAGTTCCTGCAATCAGCCTTGACATGATGTCAAATCTTCAGCTTCTGTAGATATGTCTGATTTCTACTCACAATGCATGGCAAGGCTTGCTTGTTGTGTTACTATATATTGCAGTAATTTCTGCGTATGGCTCCAAGTAAAAACAAGTGAAACTAAATCAGAGAGAAGCACAGAGGATGTTTTTCTAACAAAGGTGATAGCAGGCATCATTCAGTGTCTGTTTTAAGGCATAAGACTATTTGTATTCAAAATTTAAAATGGCTGTTTTGATGTAGATCTGTAATGAAATCTGTTTTCAAAAAATAGCCCTTGCATCAAGTGGGGCCCAGTAGGTATTAAAAAACTGAAAGTTAGCAATCCCCATGTCTTGCCTTATTGCTATGTAAAAAAACATTATTTTTTCATTCCTGTAATGCTGGGAGCAAGTGTCCAAAGGTTTTCACATCCTAGCAGTAAGGCAGTACGTGGGTAAGGCCCAAATGATCTACAGGTATGGCAATAAAATGAATGAACGGCTGCCAGTTTTTTAATGTCTACTTGGGCCCCTTGACTGCATAGGCCATTTTAGGGGAAAAGGTGATGAAGTAGCATCAATCTAGGAATACATTACATCTGTTAATCAATGCGCAACAAAGTAAAGATATGACAGCTTCATAGGCCTGGTTCACATCTACCCAGTCGCCCCACAGCCACGTTTGCTCGGGCACAGCCTATTCATTTTCATGGGATTCTTTACCCACTGAAAATGCAGGGAAATGGTCCTTGCACCTTTTCAGAAAACAGGGCAGCATGGAAACTGCATTGTGCAGTGCGGTTCCCAGTACATGGGGGTGTCATTAGAATTAATGGCACCCCTACGCATCTCATAAACTCCCCACGCCTGCTGTCATTATTTGAAAATAACACGGTAGTGTGGGGCTTTGCCCACATGGTCGCATCATTCGTTCACAGTTTCCTGTGAATACATGAACTACAACAACTGTCATCCATCGCGGCTCATGGCTTGTAGTTCCGAATGGACTGCGAGGTCACTGATAAGTGGCCTGATAGTTCATTTACAAGCCCCACAGCTTGTAAACAGTCAACCTGTATGGAGGTAAAGGCTGAAAGGTGCAGGGCTTGTCTGCAGGAACTGGCCAAGGTTCGAACCCTCTATGGCCGGCTTAATAAAGGCATCACAAGTTGACTGGACTTTAGCTCTTCAAAGTGGCTCTAAAGTCAGCTTTATTTGCCACCCCTTCAAGTAATGTAATGCTCTTGAGCTAACTCACTGGTGCGGACATGTTCGTCTGGTCTTCTGGGTAAAGCATCTGTGACGGATCCCGTACTCAAGAGGAATATGTCTGCCATAATAAGCTTTCCTTGCTCTACATGAGCATGATCCAAGATCCCTCAGCTCACCCAGTCACTTGTCGAAACAGCAGTGTAGGGTGATTAACAGCGTAAGGCTTTATTGAAGAACAGACACAAGTATATATTTGTGGACACAACCCCCCCCCCCCACCCCCCTTCTTGTTGGAATAGATACATTAGGTACATTTTACATCCAATCACATCAGGCACAGGTACAATTGAACTTATCAACACATCTATAAACAAAATCTGGGCATGCAGCCAACTTTGTTAGTGGGAAGGATACTTGAGGAAACTCTTATGTCCAATGTCAGTGTTCTAAACATATTGTAGACAACATAGCTGGTTCAGGGGTAAAATGAAATGAGTCCAGTGTGGGTGTACTAGTTAGATCAGACCAGACTGGGCTTCTCAGGTCACCCTGTGCCCATAATAGACACAGGGTGACTTACACATAAGAGGGGCCTGGGGAGCTGAGCCAGGAGTTTCCTGACCCCTCTAAGGTAAGTCTTCTTCCACGCCCCCCCCCCCCCACCCCGCCAATCACCGCATCTTCAGCCTTCTTAACTAGTCAGCCCTGGATGATGTATCTCCTGCTCATGTGCACAGAAGTTTATTCATCCAGACACCAAGGCATGCTGAGATTTTACACTGAGCTGCGCATTCTAAACTTCCGAAGGAATTTGTGAGCAGGAAAATAATTTTATTGCAGAAGATGCATACAGGGGAATTCAAAATAGCCTTAACAATAGATTTTTAGTGATAGTTCTCTAAAGAACTACCTGTGCCTAATTGAGGCCGGTGTTGGTAATATTACCAGCACACGCAGCAAATTCAGGTCGTTTTTACTACGGCTACTTTCGTAACCTGCCGCTAAGGCAGCAACAAAGTTTTAAAGGATTACAGCCAGTTCCCAGATGAGGAAACTGATGGTTTTTAAGACTAACTCTGAACTAGTGTACAGGAGGTACACCAGTACTCAGAGCAGGCGATGCCTATGCTGGGTAGCTCTCATATATGTGACAGCTTCCTTGTCGGGGTGGTATCCCTGGTCCCATTCAGCTATCGGCTAGGAGAGCAAAGTGTATACAAATGAAGCCAAAACATGTTTCACAATTGTGGGGGAATATGCAAGTAGTTCTAAAGGCTGAAGTTTTTTTTTTTACCTTCACTGCATTAAGGTAAAAAACCTTCTGAGTGCAGCTCCCCCTCCAGCCCTCCTTTACACTTACCTGAGCCTGATCTTGATCCAGTAATGTGCACTAGAGCAGTGGCTCTCTTGGCTCTCTCCCACCTCATAGACAGCCAGTGAGGAGGGAGCAGAGGGTGGGGCTGAGTTGCGCTCTGAGCGTTTAAAGAAACACAGAGCCAGTTTGGGAGCAAGTCCATTTGAGTGTCCCCAAAGCAAGGGGCTTCCTATCGTGGGCACTTGGTAGGGGTGAGGACCCAGGAGCGCCTTTGGGGGACTTGAGAAGAGGAGGATCGGGGCTTCTTTGTACAAAATCATTGCAAAATCATTGCACAGCATGGGTAAGAATAACATGTTATTTAAAAAAAAGAAAAAAATTAAAGTTTGAAGACCCTTACACATACCCAATGAAGTGACTGACCTCAGGTGATACACAGTGATGAAAAAAAGAATCCTTGTATATAAGTTGTACCCTTTTATCTGCTGTCTTCTCTTCTCTACATCTGCACAAAGTCCAGAATTTATAAACCTTGTCTGAGCTGTCAGAAAAAAACGGGGCAGAGAGCTGAAATTACACACTGCAGAGCTCAGTGAGGAGAGCTGATTGGAGGGAAAGAACACCCCCCCCCTTTCACACAGCACGAGGGGAACAGAGCTGAGGCTGTCAATCACTCTTTTTCTCTTGGTGTCAGGAAAATGTGTCAGAAGTGATTCATGGTGATAGCAGAGGAACAAAGCAGCAGACTGAAATGACACTTAGTGCCCTTAAAGCAGTAGTAAACCATGTTTTTTTTTTCTTTTTAACCGCTTTTTTTTTTGCTTTTGCAAAATTGTCGCTCTTCTTTTGTTTATAGCGGCGATCAGAAATGACGCAGTGGTGATCAAATACCACCAAAAGAAAGCTCTATTTGTGGGAAAAAAAGGACGCAAATTTCGTTTGGGTACAACGTCGCACGACCGCGCAATTTTCAGTTAAAGCGACGCAGTGCCGAATCGCAAAAAGGGCTCCGGTCCTAAAGTGTGAAATCCTTCTGGTCCTTAAGTGGTTAAACCTGCAAGGTAAAGTTATAATGTGCTGGTATGCATCACATGTGTGCCAGAGCCGCTATTTATGGCACAGGACTCTGAAGGAATGGCACGGACATGCCGCTCCTTCAGAGCGTGTGCTCCCATGACGTCACTGACCCATTCACAAGTAAATATCTCCTAAACGATGTACGTTTGGAGAAATTTACTGTACCTATAGGTAAGCTTTATTATAGGCTTACCTATAGGTAAATGTCAACCATGGAAGTTTATTCTCACTTAAAGCGGAGTTCCATCCAAAAGTGGAACTTCCGCTTTAAGGGAAAGTGACCCCCTGACATGCCACAATTGGCATGTCATTTTTTTCGGGGGGAGCGGGGACCCTGGTCCACTTCCTCTCCCAGAGCCGCAGCTCTGGAAGGAAGTTCACCTCCCCCCCCTTTCAGCAATCTTTTGGGACACGTCACAGGTCCCAGAAGATACGCCGGCCATTCACAAGGCACAGCGCGACTCACGCATGTGCAGTGCGCGCCCGGCTTTGAAGCCAAAGCCAGGTGCCCCCAATTGTGATGCCGGCGTCTCTGAGGGGTGGGGGAGAAAAGCACTGGAGCCTGGGACAGGCGAGTGTCCGATTGTTTAAAGTCAGCAGCTACACTTTTTGTAGCTGCTGACTTTTAACTGGGTGGAAATCCAAAACTTTTGATTGACAGTGCATGGCAGCGGGCGAATTCGAAATTTGCTAGCGGACTGAATAGCCGCTAGGGATCCACCCACTGCTGTTCACCGTCTCTCAAAAGTAAAGTGGACCTGGCGGAGAGCTGGTCTTCCAGTTTCCCATCAGGCTATAAAACTCCTGTGCCTGTAAGTGTGATGGGCACAGTGGCCGGGGAGGGAGGCAATATCCAATATGGTCCGTCCTTCTTCAGTGCATGGACAGATGCACGTACCTTTCTCTGGCAGGCACAAGAATTGGGCGCAGGCACCAACACTTTCGGAGTCAGCTCAACAGAATTCTAAAGGGTGTCTACACTCTACAACACCCTTTATGAATTTCTTTAATAGTATTTATTTTACAATGAAAGCTTTCCTGTTACCAATTTTTCTTTTTGTTTTGTTACGGTTAATATTTCACTTCAAGGTCAAGAATCTGTGCCAGTTATCTAGAAGGCTTCCAAACTGCATCATTTTTTCATCAGTCTGATTTTATTATTTAAATGTCTAAGCCTTTTATACTTTGGACTGTTCTTATGAGTCATTGAATCTACTTGTTAGGAAATGAGATTACAATGCCAACATAACTGTTCTGACCTGTGATCTAAAGCACCATTACATTTCGGGAAGGACACTTTTGAAGAGCTAAGAGATAATATGAAGTGACGTGATGTTGCAGCATATTTTATCTAAAAGTCCCATGTTTTCCTTCTTTAGTTCCCTTATCATTACTGTCTGTATCGCTGACTACTAATCAGAGAGGAGCAGATGGTGTCACTTTTGTTGTTTCATTTCCCTTAGCGGACTCTTTGTACACCGGTGTAGGTGTGCTTTGAGTATGAATCTTTTTATACATGTAGCCATACAGGTATTGATGTGACCTCATCCAGACTCTGTATAACATTTATTGCAGTTTAACATATGACATCCAATGACATACTGACATGACGGTACCCATAGGCAAGCCACTGTTAGTAAAGGCTTTTGGAGGCCAAAATCCGAGGAAGAACATTTATTCTGCCAATAGGCGTATCTAAAAGTAATCATGCATGTACAAATACTGAGGATACCCACATAAGGCATGCATTTCAAAATTGGGAATGACTTGTATATTAACCACTTCAATACTATGCACTTAGAACACTTTCCTACCAGACCAATTTTCAGCTTTCAGCGCTGTTGCACTTTAAATTACAATCATTTTGTTCCCACAAATAGAGCTTTCTCTTGGTGGTATTTGATCACTTCTGTGGTTTTTATTTTTTTGCGCTACAAATAAAAAAGGACCGAACATTTTGAAAAAAAAAAAGTTTATGTTTTTGTCACAAAGCTTTGTAAATAAGTACATTTTCTCCATCACTGATGGGCACTGATGAGGCAGTACTGATTGGCACTGATAGGTGGCACTGATAAGCAGCACTGGCGGGCACTGATAGGTGGAACTGATATTCAGCACTGATGGGCACTGATATGCAGCACTGACGGAAACTGATAAGCGGCTCTGATAGGCACTCATAGGCAGCACTGTTGGCACACATAGGCGGGACTGGGCACTGATAGGTGGCACTGATGGGCACTGGTAGGTGGCACTGGTGGGCACTGATAGGTGGCACTGGTACGCACTGATAGGGGCACTGGTGGGCAGATGCACTGATAGGGGCCATTTCCCTGGTGGTCTAGGGTGGCATCTGAAGGTGGCACTGAGTTCCATCCATTTTGGGCACGGTGCCCCTTACCTGGTGGTCTAGGGTGGTCTCCCTGGTGGTCCTGATCGGCTCCCTGGTGGTCCTGAGTGGGCACATCCCTGGTGGTCTTGGGTGGTGATCCGAGGGGGGGGGGGCTGCGCTGATAAACCATCAGCAAAACCCCCCCTGGCAGGAGAGCAGCCGAGCGGCTCTCCTCTGCTCAGGTCTGCAGACCCGAGTACAGGAAAAGCCAATAAACGGCTTTCCTGTTTACACTGTGACCAGCCATGATTGGTCACGGCTGGTCACATGGTAAAGTGCTTCCGATTGGCTTTACCGTGATTGCTAATGTTCGGGGGTCAGACTGACCCCCCACATCACCGATCGCCGCAATGCATGCCCCCCAGGGCGCACGCCAGCATGTTATCCTGAGGACGTCATATGACGCCCAGTCAGGATAACTCAACCACTTCCTGGCCGTCATTCTGCTATATACAGCGGTAGGGAAGTGGTTAAACAATTATTTTATATTATATGATTTTTATAATTGTATATTAGGCACATAGTACTAGGTTCATTTCTATGGACAATAATGAAGGACACATACTGTATATGCTGATGCCCATTACCAGCTGTCCAACCTCCTGCCATTAAGGCCCCTTTCACATGATCAGCCCGCAGGTGGATCCGAGCGGGCCACCCATTGACATGTATGGGGAGGCAGATGTCAGCGGATATGTGTTCGCTGACACCCGCCTGCCATCTGATCCGACAATATCCGCTCAAAATAGACAGATAGTGATATGTTCGCCATCCATCCAGCGGATTGGACGGGATCGGATGAAAACAAACACGCAGTCCGTTGTCATCCAATCTTCCCTGTAGAGAACAGTGGGGCGCTGACAGGTCCGTCCCTGCACAGTGAGCAGGGACAAACCTGCCATACGCCAGCTCAGTGGGGATCAACTGAGAGATCTTCTGCTGAGCTAGCAGAGCCCGTCCCGCAGATCCGCCACGCGTGAAAGGGGCCTAACAGTTATTGCTGCACGTAAATGACAATAATGTCCAAATCAGAGTAAAGACCAATTGTTTAAATTTAAAGCGGAACTGCACTCTCCCGGTCAACATTGACTATTTTTAATCCTTATGCTGCTATCATTAGTAAATAGATAGGAAAGTATATCATATTTACTTGTTTTAAACAGTTCTTTACATTTTTTCAGTTACTTTGTTTTCATGCCTAGGCAAATAATGCCATATGTCAGGGCTTGACAAATTTGCTTTGAATCTAGGAGCCAACTAAAAAAGTTGGGATCTTGTTTTTTTTTTAGCGTAGTGTGGGTTTCAGTGCCCGGAGTGAGGCAAGTAATTTGCTCCCCCCTAACCCTAACTTACTTACAGCAGAGCAGCCAGTCAACTCCAACGTAACACAGGGTTATAGGCTGGCCAGAAAGAGTGACACTAAAAACCTGTTATAGGAGGGAAACTCCTTATTATGCCTAATGCTTCGTGACTGCGGCATGTAAAACGTCCTTGTGCTGCCTAATGGAGCTTAAGGGTGGCCATTGGTGGGTGGCAAAACATGTCTCTACTGCACATTTTTACCACCCAACTGCATATCTAAATGAAGCCTTAGTGACACTTTAAATAAAATACAAAAAAAAGTGAAAGAAGTATTCCAGTGTTGCTGATCTTCTGCTGCCTCTTTGCAGCTACTTCATGCCTACATGTGTCCCCCCCATGGTGACTATTCATTGCTCTGGTGGGTTTCCGGTCACCATAAAATACTGGAGTCCAGCTGCACATAAAGAGTGGTAATTGTTAATGGTACACAGGGCTTTATCAGAGGACATAGAAAGACTCTTCTAAAGCTTATCCAGCTGCCTCATCTCCCCTCCTCCACCTCACAGCAAACAGTAGAGCTGCACGATTCTGGCTAAAACGAGAATAACGATTTTGTTGCTTAGCATAAAGATCACGATTCTCGCGGTGTAACATCATCTTTCACATTATACACAAAAAATGGGCTAACTTTACTGTTTAGTTTTCTTTTTAATTCATTAAAGGGCATTTAAAAAAAAAAAAAAAATAGTTTGAAAGACCGCTGCGCAAATACCGTGTGACATAAAATATTGCAACAAATGTCAGAAAAGGTTTAGGCTCCATGCACACAAGACGTTAAAAAAAACGTTCTAAAAACATCAGTAGCTTTGTAGTGAGTTTTTCAGCGTTTATCAGCGTTAATGCACCAGTGTTTTTGAGCGTCAGCATTTTTGAGCGTTTTTTTTTCAATGGATCAAAAACGTCCAAAGATGCAGATGAGTCATGTTTTTGAGCGTTTTTGAGCGTCTGCACGTTTTCAAGCTTTCAACGTTTTTTGTGGTCAGAAAAACTACTCTTGAATGAGATTTTAGGGCGTTCTGACAACAGCCCATAAACTTCACTGCTGATAAACGTCAATAAACGTCCATGTGTTCATGGACACATAGGATAACATAGAGGGGAGTTTATGGGCTGTTAAAAAAAACTCCCAAACTCCCAAAAATGTTAGTTTAGCAGCTACAGTGTGCATGGAGCCTTAGTCTACATTCGCACTGTGGCGATCCGACTTGGGAGGAATTTGCTAGGCAACTGACAGCTCCATTTTCAGTGCAACTTCAGGGACTTCAGGCGACTTTACAACACAACTTATGCCAGGTGACTTGCCTGTGGTCAATCAGAGAAGGGAGGGAGGGGGTCGCTTAAAGATAAGTTCTATTCTTTTAACTGCAAAGTCGCTTCCATGTAGATGGGGGACCCGACTTGGAGGCGACTTCTAGACTTCTATTGAATCCTATGGGCACAAGTCGGGTAGAAGTCACCTTAAAGGCGTGCAGGAACCTTTTCTGAAACCGGAGCGACTTCAGTAGTGTACATTAGGACGGTTCCCATTCACTTCTATGGGATTTCAAATGCCAAGCGACTGGGGCGACTTGAGGCGACTCAAGTTGGAGCACAAGTCGTCCCTGTGTGAACAGGCTCTTAGTCTTTAAGTGGTTAAACTTCCCTTATTTATAGACCGGAGTTTATTCCTTTGATAAAAGAACAAAAAAAGATACATTGTTTATACTTATGGTGATGTTGTGAAAACTTGGCAGACTGGCCGGATTTTTGTTTATCTTTAACAGCTGTCAGCTTAGGCAGAGAATGGCTCTTCACTGAATCGGAGATGCTGTTTTTTAAGATAGTGATGGGAGAGGAGGATCGTCTGCCACTCGCCAGGACGCGGTTTCTGTTCGCCATGGCGACCTGGCGCCCGGGGTTTGTCGAGTAGTCTTCAGGTGGGGAGGAGGGGCTTTCTCAACTAAGCACACCCTCCTGCCTGAGCTAAGGGCACATGGATTCCAGGAAGTAAATGCTACATGAATCATCTGCCCTCACTCAAGATGGCCACAGCCAGAAATGCTATGGGTTGTTTTTGTAAGTGATTTCTCAGCAAAATAAAGCATGGAGACATGGATGGAGGAGTTTCCTTTGAATATTAAAAAGGTATTAAATAGCAAGAAAAGAAAACGTGCTTAAAGTGGTCTGTAAACTGTACACACATAAAATTTGCTTGAGAAGATATAGTAAAGGTTATAGTAATGAAGGCATGGCGTAGGTATAGGTTAGAGTTACTGTTCTTTATACATTTGGAGGCTGAATATAATCATCTGTGAGTGTGCATGGGCTGTATATGTCCTCTGACAAGGTTTTGCATTTGTTCTACTGAGTCTTTCTAAGGTTCTGCTACGGGTGGACATATTAATGTGGAAGCCATAAGCAATTAGAAAAATTAGCATGTTGTGGAAAGTAGCATGTACATGTTGTATTCTCTGTGTTATGTCAATGACATATTTTTCTATATAAGTATGGTTTGGCATTTGCATGTGTCTATGAGAGACAGCCGAACCCCCACATGAGTGGATTGATTGTTTTTGGGAAGCTACTTTCAACTTTTGAAGTGTCCAGCATGCTTATTTGATATTTAACATCTGCTGTGCAATTCTTGTATCTCATGCAAGTCATATTCAACTGAGGGGAGGAATCTCTGTTGACAAGCAAATATCTGCTTCAAATGCAGTTGCGACAAATTGCTTTTTCTAAAGCATCTATCAATTGGATTTGAGATACCCGGTAGGTGTTGGAGCCGATACTAAGTGTTCTTTTCATATGAGATTGAATTATCTAAGTGAAAGTACTCTTATCAAATTCATAAGGCCAAATAATCTTGAGTCGGGCTCCTAATGTAGAACTACCAGCCAAACATTTTTTTTTTTGTGATATGTGCCCCATTGGGAGAAAAGCGCAGTGTATGTGTTTAATAAACTGACCTTATTTTCCTCTTCCAGCTTCTGCTAGCATTGTTAATCACGATCTGGGCTTGCCGACCCGCCATCCCAGAGCATGGGCATACGCTTCCCTGGGTTGAGGTCGCCTTAAAACTGCCTATGGGGGCCACAGGGGTTGAGCACCCCTGATTTAATTGTTTAAATAATGGGCTATACCTGGACGATATTAGTATTCTAGTTTA
Source organism: Glandirana rugosa (assembly GCA_018402905.1). Classification (NCBI taxonomy): domain Eukaryota; kingdom Metazoa; phylum Chordata; class Amphibia; order Anura; family Ranidae; genus Glandirana; species Glandirana rugosa. The sequence goes on along the minus strand of BLSH010427592.1, from coordinate 774,896 downwards.
GCAATAAAAACCTGATACTGATTCTAACCCTTCACCCATTTATCTACATCTAAAAAAAGTTTTGTCTTTAGTTTTACTTTAAGGTGAAATAACTTTGTGTACATGTGTATATTAATGTTTATGGTATGTATAGTGGATACTTCTACGTCTAATTAGGATTATGCATGAGATTGTTTATATAATAGCAACCTATAATTTATTTTGTAATAATCTTTTAGATCAAATTTCTTATTATAGTAAGTTAATACACAATTGTTTTCTTCAGTTCTGACAGGTAGAAATGTTGAGCAACTAAAGCAAGTATGGCTTCTGCTGCTAAGATCCTTCATCACACCATGATGACTGGCAATTCAAGCCATGGAGAATTGGCACTGGAACCACTAATTATGTGCAAGCTGTGTCTCTGTGAACACCCTCTTAATATGATGACCACCCTTCGGGACTGCAGCTGCATTTTCTGTACCGTGGTAAGAAATTAGTTGAAAAATAACTGTAATAACTATTATTTGACAGATGCAATCATTGCTTGTCGCTGAAAAATTGATTGTAGGGGGAAAAAAGGTGCTGCAGATGGCTAGTCGGTTGTAAATAATTAAAGCAGTATTTACCAAGCAAAATATTAATTGAAATATTGAACCATTTGCAAGTGTAGTTATTGAAATAAGGCACTAAATAAAGTGAGTACTGCTATACTGACCCCTTGAGTCACAGCAGTTGATTGTTCTCCTTGCTTTAAGGTATAGTAACTATGCCAGTAAAGTTTTTCAACCTTGTATTTTTTTTTAAAGATGATTGAATGGAAATAGCCATGCTTGTGATTCTTTATGAAAGTATGTCTTCTAAGGTTGTTTGCTAGCATCTCTAGTAGAGCTGCACGATTAATTGTATTAAAATTGCGATCTCGATCTACCCCCCCCCCCCCTGCGATCTCCATTGGCCATTACCGCGATTTTCAGTGCACTTAATGGGGTCCGACTTGGGGGGCGAATCAGCGCGACTTGACAGTAATAAAAAGTGCCTTTAGTCAGTAATAAAAAGTGCCTTTAGTCTTTACAAGTCGGAGCGACTTGAGTCTCGGGGAGAGAGCCAAGTCTGGGCAGGCAGCCAACTTCTGAGTCATCATTGATAAGAGTTACAAAGTAATTTTACTTCAAAGGCATTGAACTCTGAGTGAACTCCCCTTCTATAGTTTGGTTTAACCATTTAAAGACTAAATCTTTCCTGACACTTGCTGTTTACAAATAAAAATCCATTATTTTGTCCTAGAAAATGACTTAGAACCCCCAAACATTATATATATATATTTTTTTAGCAGAGACCCTAGAGAATAAGATGGCGGTTGTTGCAATATTTTATCTCACACGCTGTTTGCGCAGCAGACTTTTAAACGCAATTTTTTTTGAGAAATTACCCCTTTCAAAAACCTAAACAGTGCTGTTAGCCCAATTTTTTTGTATATTTAATATATTACGTCGCGAGAATCGTGAGACAATCGTGATCTTTATTCTAAGCAAAAAAATCGTGATTCTCATTTTGGCCAGAATCGTGCAGCTCTAATCTCTAGCAAACCTTGTTTTAGAAGGTTTAGCCTCCTAAACTGTTGGGTGGCCAATTCTTTGTCAGAGTTACCGGTATGTGCATATGGGCAAATCTCTTGCGTATAGCTCCTAGTCCATATGTCTGTCTTATGGTCACATCCGTAGAATTTGTTATATGAGGATACAATAGGTAGTTGGAGTCTAATTAAACAGCATCTAGGATCTCTGATTTTTAGCGCCTGACCACTGCTAGTTGTTCAGCAGCAGGAGCTATCACCACCGTATACATGGATAATTATTAGCAAATCTTTCTAACGAGGGGCAAAGAAATTAGGCGATTGTCACAAGCATATGGAATGGTTGTCGGTTTCCAAATAGGAATGGTAAGCTTGTTTTTTTGGTCATATTTTATGTCATTAGTCACATTAAGACTGCCTATGATAACTAGCCAGTATATGGCAATACGTACACTCTCTTAAAGTGTTTGTAAACCATCACATATACCCAGTGAAGTCACTGGTGATACACAGAGATCCTCCTACATCAATTGTACATGTTTATCTACAGTTGTCGGTTGCCTACTTTCATTCAAAGTGCATAATTTACACAGGCTCTCAGCTCTGAAAAGCAGAGGGCAGAGAGCTGAAGTTACAACGGTGAGGGGAGCTCTGAGAGCTGATTGGAGGAAAGGAACGCATCCCCCTTCACACAGGAACAGAGCTGAGGCTGTCAATCAGCTGGATGTCCCGCCCCTGTTACCATTTTTCTCTTGGTGTCAGGCAAACCTGTCAGAAGTGACTCATGCTGATAGCAGAGGAACAAGGCAGTGGACAGAAAAGACACTTAGTACTCTTATTGAGACAAGTACCCACTATAGAGGCATATGCTTTGTTCATATTTCATGTCTGAGGTTTACAGACACTTTAAGGTACCTATTGGTAGTTTTGATGGCATCAGATCTACCTATTGCACAAAACATCACAAAATATGACCTTCCCACAAGCCAAGATATAATTGTTTCTCACACGGATTTAGAGACAAAAGATAATCATAGAGATAAATGATGCGCCATTGCATGAGTATGGGTACTGTTACATTGTAGCAGATGGCCCTAGGACTACTAATGTTAGGGCAGAAGGAAAAGCAAGTAGCAATGTTGGATTTTCCAAGCTGATCGACATTGTTTCCTACAGATAGGACTGGCATCTGAAGGAAGATGCATGCTCTGCAGGTAATGCTGTCCTGATTTGGCCAATATATTGATGATGAGCTACCTGCAGGGACTGTCAGCCAAGGTTCATCAGGGTCAATAGTGATAGGACAGGTTGGAAGATTTTGCCAAATGCTATCATCTTCTGAATGGCAAACCAGCACCTGACATATCTGCAGCACGTTTCTTCCTCTGTAGGCCTGTATGCAAGCAGCTGCCTGTGGCTACCAAAGTGCAATACATGTAGTTGTTTTGAGCATTGCTAACAACAATTAGATTGTAGTTTATTGTCAACCTCGGCCTAACAAATCTGGCTATACTGGTCAAGGTGAGGATGTCACTGACATGATTAGAAAAGGTGAAAATGTGTTTATTTTCAGACATAATCACTTTTTTCAGCCTGATAATAAGCTCCCAATATTGTGGAAAACAGAAAATAGATTTCCGCTCATTGCTCAGGAAAACGACTGCAGTTTAGCTTTGATCGTTTTTCTGGAGTCTTTCTATCCAGCCTCTGAGCTGTCAGCAAGGCATTCTGAGACCTAGACTGCTATGTGAAAAGCCAAAGTTACTCTGTATACTCCATATGATTTTCTGTCTATGAATTGAGTCTTTTTTCTAACACCATGTCTGCAGTGTGGATCGAATGAATGGTCTTTTATACAAGTGTTATTTTAGTGTTTTATAGCATCCTGACAAACTGCACAAAACTGCAAAACAACACACGTATTCACAATACTACCAGCACACAGGAACATCAAGAGACCTTAGAGATTTTTAGTAAACTAACTTAGTTTAGGCAATTTAGTATTTATTCTCAAATGCATATCTTGTGCATTCCAGGCTCTGTCATGAGATGATCATATACGATCCAATACAGCCATGGCAGTAGTGTTTTGTGTACCACGCCATAGAAGTTATATTGTACAATAGCTATACAGGCAGTCCCCGGTTTACAAACAAGATAGGGACTGTAGGTTTGTTCTTAAGTCGAATTTGTTTGTAAGTGGGAACAGGTACATTTTTTTATGTGTAGCTTCAGCCAAAAAATATATTTTTAAGCTTTTTGGATAGCATAGGGAAGGGGTGACACCCCTGTAATGTTTGTTTTGCTGTCTATGTTTCTGTTCAGAAGATTTCACCTCACTTCCTGCCCCAATGATAATTGGATTTTGAAAATTTTGAGTTCTTGGGGAAACAAACCTTGGTGATAAAGCTTCAATGGAGACCCCTTTTTCCCATAATAACTCTTACAGGAGTGAATTTCCCTTGCTAGGGGAAGATTTCCTCTCACTTCCTGTTGTCTCCCTCCGTTTGTAAGTAGGAGTCATTCATAAGTTGGATGTTTGTAACTAGGGGACCGCCTGTATATGTAAATAAGCAGCACATTATAATGTGTTCAAAGAGTTACATTTTTTGGTAGTTTCAATTTGTGGTTAAGATTAGTATTAATCTTTGATGTATTGCTGTGATACAGCAGAGATGGATAACACATTTTATTCTTGGGCTGCCAAATCTACAAATGTTTGTGTGATGCATCAGGCCTGCATGTTAGTAATCACTTGTTTAATTCTTTGAATTCTTTGAATGTGGAGGATTTCATTTCATTCAACACAACCTCCAAGTTATGCTGCTGTTCCTAAAATGATGAACATAATAAATTGAGGTGTATTAGTGCTCTTCACTTCATTATCCAGGATTCTACTGTCAATGTTCTTTGCTCTGGCCTTGAGATTATCTTTCTATTCATTGAACAGGGGTCTCCAAACTATCTATTAAGGGGCCAGATTACTGACATTCAGAATTTGGAGGGTCCAGATTGTGGCCAGCAGGAGTAGGATATGCCCTTGGTCAGTGGGATTAAATAATTCCTCAGGCCTGGTTGTCAATGGGAATAAGAAACTTACATAGTGCCTGTGATCTGTAGGAGAAGGAATGCTGCCTCATTATTGGTATTGATGAGAGTAATAGTGCCAATTGTTGGTGTCATTAAGAGGAACAATGCCCCATTGTTGGTATCAGTGGAAGGAGTAGTTCTCCTTCGTTGGATGCAGTGGAAGCAATGGTGCCTCATTGTTGGTGTCAGTTGGAGGAATAGCACCCATTTGTTGGTGTCAGTGGGGAGAATAGTGCCCCCATCCTTGGTATCAATGGGAGGAGTAGCGCCCCATTGTTGATGTCAGTGAGAGTGTCCCTTCAATGGTGTCATTGGGAGGAACAGTGCCCCATTGTTTGTGTCAATGGAAGGAGCAGTTCTCTTTCATTGGTGTCAGTGGAAGCAATGGTGCCTCATTGTTGGTGTAAGTGGGAAGAATAGTGCTCCATTGTTGATCTCAGTGGAAGGAATGATGCCTCATCATTGGTGTCAGTGGGGGGAATATTGCTTTGTATTAGTGGGAGGAATGGTGTCCCAAGGACGGGATAATAGTAAGCAAAGGGTCACATCTGGCCCACGAGCCACAGTTTGGAGATAAGTTAAAGGGCAATCCCATGGCCAACAAGTTACTTCTTGAAGTACAGCTGAAGTTTCACTAATATGGAGACAGTAGTCTAACCTAATTAGTAAACCTAATGGCTTCACTGCAGATAAAATACTGACTGGGTAATGAGATTAGTCACGATACATTACATAACAATAGTCACTGGAACAAGTGAAGTGAAGATTTCCCCTTCTATTCCTGTTCCAGTGACTACTCAAGTCCAGTAAAACAAAGGTTTTAACCCTTTGTTACTTTGAGCAAAATGAAACAAAATTGGTTTTAGGTACACTTTAATCTTCACAGGCAAATTCATCACATTGTTAATTTATATAGAAAAAAATCTGCATTTGGACGTTGTCAGAAGCCCAATGTCCGTCAACAGGAGACAGTGTGTAATTCTATGAACTTTTACAGTATGTGGCCTGTAGTAAAGTGGAAGAAAACCCTAAAATACAGTATCTCACAAAAGTGAGTACACCCCTCACATTTTTGTAAATATTTAATGATACCTTTTCATGTGACAACACTGAAGAAATGACACTTTGCTACAATGTAAAGTAGTGAATGTACAGCTTGTATAACAGTGTAAATTTGTTGTCACCTCAAAATAACTCAACATACAGCCATTAATGTCTAAACTGCTGGCAACAAAAGTTAGTACACCCCTAAATGAAAATGTCTAAATTGGGCCCAATTAGCCATTTTTCCTCCCCAGTGTCATGTGACTCGTTAGTGTTACAAGATCTCAGGTGTGAATGGGGAGCAGGTGTGTTAAATTTGGTGTTATCGCTCTCACTCTCATACTGGTCACTGGAAGTTCAACATGGCACCTCATGGCAAAGAACTCTCTGAGGATCTGAAAAAAAGAATTGTTGTTCTACTTAACGATAGTCTAGGCTATAAGAAGATTGCCAAGACCTTGAAACTGAGCTGCAGCATGGTGGCTGAGACCATACATTGATTTAACAGGACAGGATCCACATAGAACAGGCCTCGCCATGGTCGACCAAAGAAGTTGAGTGCACGTGTTCAGCGTCATATCCAGAGGTTGTCTTTGGGAAATAGACATATGAGTGCTGCTAGCATTGCTGCCGAGGGGTGGGGGGGTTAGCCTGTCAGTGCTCAGACCATACGCCGCACACTACTTCAAATTGGTCTGCATGGCTATTGTCCCAGAAGGAAGCCTCTTCTAAAGATGATGCACAAGAAAGCCCACAAACAGTTTGCTGAAGACAAGCAGACTAAGGACATGGATTACTGGAACCATGTCCTGTGGTCTGATGAGACCAAGAAAACGTATTTGGTTCAGATGGTGTCAAGCACGTGTGGCGGCAACCAGGTGAGGAGTACAGAGACAAATGTGTCTACAGTCAAGCATGGTGGTGGGAGTGTCATGGTCTGGGCCTGCATGAGTGCTGCTGGCACTGGGGAGCTACAGTTCATTGAGGGAACCATGAATGCCAACATGTACTGTAACATACTGAAGCAGAGCATAATCCCCTCCCTTCGGAGACTGGGCTGCAGGGCAGTATTCCAACATGATAAGGACCCCAAACACACCTCCAAGACGACCACTGCCTTGCTAAAGAAGCTGAGGGTACAGGCGATGGACTGGCCAAGTATGTCTCCAGACCTAAACCCTATTGAGCATCTGTGGGGCGTCCTCAAATGGAAGGTGGAAGAGCACAAGGTCTCTAACATCCACCAGCTCTGTGATGTCGTCATGGAGGAGTGGAAGAGGACTCCAGTGGCAAACTATGAAGCTGTGGTGAACTCCATGCCCAAGAGAGTTAAGGCAGTGCTGGAAAATAATGGTGGCCACACAAAATATTGAAACTTTGTGCCCAATTTGGACATTTTCACTTAGGGTGTACTCACTTTTGTTGCCAGCAGTTTAGACATTAATGGCTGTGTGTTGAGTTATTTTGAGGCGACAGCAAAATTACATTCACTACTTTACATTGTAGCAAAGTGCTATTTCTTCAGTGTTGTCACATGAAAAGATATAATAAAATATTTACAAAAATGTGAGGGGTGTACTCACTTTTGTTAGATACTGTATATCAATCTTAAAAAGCCCCCCCCCCCCTTCTTCTACCTATTTTGCTTAACCTGTATAAAAAAGATCTCTATACTTACTTATCTATTACTTGTGTGAGCTTGCAGCTCCCTGTAAGTGAGTGCTGGACAATGGCTCTGAATTCCAGGAGCCATGATATCAGCCATAGGTTCCCATAACCCAATTGTTGTTGCCGCTCCCTCCTCTCCTCTGCAGCAGCAGCAGTTGACACTGGGAGGCCAGAGCTGTGGGATCACATGACTTGCCTTAAAATAGGCAAGTACACACATATTTTTTATACTGGTTAGGCAGGATAGGTGGGAGAAGGCGACAGGGAACCTTAAGAATTGATATAGTTAGGCTTTAATTCCACATTAACTCTAAAGATGTAATGGTTTTTAGAACTTTTACCATTCACATTCTTTTTCTGGGAGGATCCTGAAAGTTCTGTGACTACAAAAAAAAGGTAGAGCCAGGCATGTTCTTTGTGTTCTCTGTGACATTTTTAATAGAGACTTACGGTATTATTTGTAGGAAACAATTCCACAATGCGTTAAAGGGATGAGATTTTGTAATTGCCATTTGCAATAGCAGTACTGTATGGATTACGATAAATGTGTCCTCCCATGGTTGTCTCTACGGTTGATACGATGTTACTGGCATTCTTTTTCAGCATTTTCTTGTCATATTTGATTATCATTTTTTCTATATGAGTATATCCATAATAAGATATTTGTACAATTAGTGAAGTTGCAAATATTCAGCTGCTGCCAGAAAACATAATGGAGCATAGTGGATGAATGTATTTGAGACAGAGGGCCAGTCAGTAATCATTACGTTTTTGCTCTTTTTTAGCAAGTCATGGTAAAATAAAAAGGAAGCTTGAATGAAAGAAAATGGAACATTTGTGTCATTTACTGTATTTTCCTTCTTTAATTTCTTACATATTTAATTTTTAGCCAGACTAGGGTTTTTACGGTATTTAGAAATCACTTGAATGTACTGATCAATAAAGACCCTTTATATAACGTTATACTGTATATTCTTTCCAGTGCATGTAACTGAGACAGCAATGCCAAAGGTTTCCAATGTGTCCCTGGCAGGGAATACAGAGTGCAGATGTCTGAAAAAATCTGTGGTTTAATCACACATTCAGGAAATACGATCACAGGAGCATTCTGCACTTCCTTTTAGTATAGCAATGGTGGTTGTGCAGTGTAAAGGCCCGTACACACGGTCCGATTGTTCGCCAACAACGGTCGTCCAGCAGCCCGTTGGCCAATAATCTGACCGTTAGTATGCACGATACAACAGCCAATTTCCAATTGCCATTTATAGTGTAAAAAATAAAAGCTGCAGGGGTTATCAATTACCACCAAAAGAAAGCTCTATTTGTGGGAAAACAAGTAAATTCATTTTATTTGGGTACAGTGTTGCACTACTGCGCAATTGTTAGTTAAAATAACGCAGTGCCATATTGCAAAAAATGGCCAGATCAGTAAGGGGGTAAAATCTTCCGCAGGTGTAGTGGTTAATCCTCCTCATTGTGTAAAAAGGCTGTTCGATCCTGTCTTATCAGAGCCTCCCCTTCTTCCACAGTCCCCAATCCATCTCCTGACAGTACAGAGCCTTGTGGGCACTCTGCACATGCTTAGTTTCGTGTGTATTGGTAGAGAGCTTTCTTTTTTCTTGGGAGAGTGCATGTGATCAGCACAGGGCCAATAAGGACTGTCCAGACAGAGGGTCAGGGGTCCTGCAGCCTCATAGGACAGTCAGGGGAGAATGGAAACTCCTCCTACAAGCTTTAATCAGACACGATAGAAGTCACAATACTGTTATATATTGCTGATGAGAAAAGGTATTTGGCAGCATTAACGGGCTCGGGCGTGTTCGGAATCGAACGTGCCCGATCCTGCGCTAACCACAGGCAGTGAAACATTTCCCAATGGCTGCAGCGGCGCATCGGGAAATGTTTCACTGCCTGTGATTAGCGCGGTGCAGTGCAAACTTCCTGGCGGGATTGGACATGTGCAGTTCCGAACACACCCGAGCTCATCCTTATTTAGCAGATTATATTTACTAAAATAATTGCATTTCCATGTTCTGTGTACTGTGAGAGACCAGATATAGTGAATGCAGGGTCGTGGGCTTAGTAATCTTGTACCTTTACGTTAATAAAATCATTTATATTAGACGATTTATTCCTACTCGAGCCCACACAAGCCTTGACGTGTACAGGTTAGGGCGGTCCTTCAAACGTGACGTGGCGCGATTAGTGTCCGTCACTTTGTAAAGGGCTACGCGGCGACGTCGGTAACCCTTTACAAAGTGACGGACACCAATCGCGTCCTAGCCCGTGCAAGCTAAGGCTTGTGCGGGCTCGGGCAATTACGACGGTTTATGGAAAAGAGTAGTCGTTATATATTGTCATAACACTGAAGATAGCACAGACTAATTTCGAACATCC
>BLSH010427592.1:716176-740601 GCA_018402905.1 Glandirana rugosa | reverse complement strand
CCGTGTTTACTTACACGGACCTCCGCTCTTTCAGTGGGGGGGGGCATCGCGGGTAGCCGGCGGCGATCAAGCACCCGCTCCCTGGCCCCCCCCCCCCCGCTCACAGTGCACGATCTCGCAGCCGCCGTCGTATGACAGCGGTTTGAGATATCGAGCCACTTTGTCGCCGTCAACCTGCGGTTGACGGTCGGCAAGTGGTTGGAGCATGTCTAACCCAGAAAATAAAATATATTGCAGTTTACCAGTTCTTAAATGAGGTGCCTGCATTATTTTTCTTTTTTTTCAGGCATTTTTCCACCTTAAAGTGTTACTAAATCTACAACAGTAAAAGCCGTCTGTAAATGCAGTAAAGCATGCTTGTTATACTCATTCTGGAACCTAAGGAGTTAATCCTGTGCATTGTGTAAAAAGGCTGTTTGATCCTGTCTCTCTGATCCTCCCCTTCTTCCAGAGTCCCCAATATATCTCCTGATAAGACAGAGTCTTTGGCATCACTCTGCACATGCTCAGTTTGGTGTTTATTGCTAGAGAGTTTTTATTTTTTCTTGGGAGGGTGCATGTGATCAGCACAGGGCCAATCAGCACTACCAGACAGAGGGTAAACAATCCTGCAGCCTCATAGGACAGTCAGAGGAGAATGAAAACTCCTCCTAAATGCTTTAACCAGACACTGATAGAAGACACAAGACTGCTATATACTGCTGATGAAAAAAGGTATTTAGCAGTTTATATTTGCTAAAATAATTGCATTTTCATATTCTGTGTCCTGTGGCAGACCAGATATAGTGAATGCAGGGTCCTGGGCTTAGTAACACTTTAAAGTGGATGTAAACCCACCACCCACCCAGTATAAACTAATGACACAGTATTAATGAGCTTATCTTTTTTCAGGAAGAGAAAGCCAGACTAACAGGGAAATACACAGTCGATCCGCCCCTTGCTCTGTGAGTGACAAGCAATTTGCTTTTTCATATTCTGTGTCCTGTGGCAGACCAGATATAGTGAATGCAGGGTCCTTAAAGTGGATGTAAACCCACCACCCACCCAGTATAAACTAATGACAGAGTATTAATGTATATATACATGCAAGCCTCCTGCATCTAACCCTACCTTTCAAATGTCCTTCCTGTAAGCACTAGCAGCTCTGTAAAACTCTGAAATCAGAGGGTGTCTGTGTTTGCTGGAGTTTGGTGGGTGGAGTTGTGATGTCACAAGCCTCCCCACCCACCTCTATACTGAGACATTGAGGAGGGAGGGAGGGGGGCGTGTAAAACTTTCTCTGCTGTGTGAAGGAGATAAGCAAATTGCTTGTCACTCACAGAGCAAGGGGCGGATCGACTGTGTATTTCCCTGTTAGTCTGGCTTTCTCTTCCTGAAAAAAGATAAGCTCATTACTCACAGTTGGTTTAACTCTTTGTGGCAAGACTGGGCACAGATGACATAACATGCTATACTCTGCCAGGCAGAATTATTAATTACATTTTTTTTTCGGGTTTACATCCACTTTAAGTTTACATAATAGTTCTATGAAACACTCCATGTCACTGGGTGGCTATGCTCACTCCACCGAATTAGTAGTTTATAGAAAAATAAAAAAACATTGTTTTTACTTTCAGTTCAGCTCACAATAAATGACAATTGCACTGCATTTTTTTTGCAAGATCAACAGGTATTCTTTGTACTTTCCAAAATTTGTTGGCCAAAACTGAAAACGAATCTAGGGACTGGTAAGCTTCAATATATTACATTTTTGTTTTTCGGTTTAGTTATCCCTTAGAGTTTGTTCTTACCAGTGAGCCATGCTAATTTGACACAGTGCTGATCTGTTGGGATTTACTTTATGCACTGTTTTCTTTCTTCACAAAAACTTTATTGAAATATCAAAGTGACATTTTAGTACAGGTCTATTGACTGCAGTGATGTTGCAGTTCGGTGGCTCGTGTTGCATCCTACTGCACTCAAAAAAAGTATTCACACGGGCGTTCCGTTTAGGTCCGCCTGAATGGACGCTCTATGCAGCCCTATGGAGCGGCGGATTTCAGCGGAGACATGTCCGCTGACATCCGCCACTCTCCGATCCGATCCTGTCCGTGAAATCCAGACGGATGGAGACTCTGTTTTCCATCTGTCTAGAGAATCGGATTGGATGAAAATGGACAAGCGGATCCATTTTGATCCGATCTCCATTGTGGAGAGCGGGGCACTGACAGATCTGTCTACGCACAGTGAGCGGGGACGGATCTGTCAACTGCCTGCTCAGCGGGGATCAGCAGAAGTGAATGGGGACCTCAGTTGAATTTTTGTTTGCAGTTTGTGTCGGGACAGGGGATAAGCCCGTGTGAAAGGGGCCTTACATGCAGGATTTTTTTTCAGCATGTTGCTGGTGTGAACTAACACCACTGAAAACAAAGCATTTAACTGCCAGTGTAGCCCTTAAAGTATAACTAAGGCTTTTTCTTTAGTTTTATATAGAGAGGGAAGGGATTATAACACTTGTCAGTTTTTTATGGCTGTCTGGGCCCCCGCTAGAGAAATTCATCCTCTTTGTTTACCATTATTATTAAAAGTAAAAGTAAAAGAAAATCCCAAATTTTGGGTTTTCCCTAGAAAAGTAATAGAGGGTAAATCTTCCAAATGAGGACAGTAGTTCTGGTTAGCCGGGGGTCCCCAAGAGATTCCCTTAATTTAAAGGGATTTACTCTCACTTCCTGTTTTGGCTATGGGATAGGAAGTGAAGGGAAATCTCCACGATGGGACAAAGAAGGTAAAAAAAAAAAAAACTTACAGGGGCTATACCTTCCTTTACTCTATCCAAAAGAAAAAAAAATGCCTATAGTTCTACTTTAAAGCCCAGCTCTTGGCAAATTGAAAGTTATCCCTTGCATTGGGGCTGTGTCTGCACTGCAAGGGCTAGTTTCCTATTTTGTCTAGGGGAGAGGAGAAACACTTTTACTTACCTGACCCTCCACTCCACAGGCAGGTGACGCTTCCAGGATCCGAAGGTGGACTGTCCTTTGGCATTCTCACATCCAGATGAGGGCTTTGGACCCAACTCTGGTCTTGGTGATGTCAGGACCCTAGACTGGTGGAACACAGGGGTGCAGTGGGCTGTGCCTGCACTGGAAGGGATATTTTTTTCATTTGCCTTGAGTTGTTTTTTAACCACTTGCCGACCATCAACCGCAGGTTGACGGCGACAAAGTGGCTCGATATCGCAAAACGCCGTCGTACGACGGCGGCTGCGAGATCGCACACGGTGACTCTGTCGCTGCCGGCTACCCGCGATGCCCCCCCGGAGTGAAAGAACGGAGGTCTATGTAAGTAAACACGGACCTCCGTTCTGTGAGAGGGGGAAGGGCTGTGATCACAGCCTTCCTCTACATGGAAGCTGTGATCACTTCCCTTCCCCTGCTAGGGCAGCCCACACAGTTAGAACACGCCCAGGGAACACAGTTAACACTTAGAGCGCCCCATGCAGGTTAACCCCTTCACTGCCAATGGCATTTACACAGTAATCAGTGCATTTTTATAGCACTGATCGCTGTATAAATGCCAATGGTCTCAAAAAAGTGTCAAAATGGTCCGACATGTCTGCCCCAATATCGCAGTACCGCTAAAAATTGCAGATCGCCGCCATTACTAGTAAAAAATAAAAAAAAAATAAAAACCCCAGGAATTAATTCTCATCATCCGTAAACGCGGCCACTTTTGCGCAAACCAATCAATAAACGCTGATTGCGATTTTTTTTATCACAAATATGAGGAAGAATATAAATTGGCCAAAACTGATGAAAAAAAATGTTTTTTTGTATTTTTTTTTGGATTTGTATTTTAGCAAAAAGTAAGAAATTTGGGTTTTTTTTGCAAAATTGTCGTTCTTCTTTTGTTTATAGCGGCGATCAGAAATGACTCAGCGATGATCAAATACCACCAAAAGAAATCTCTATTTGTGGGAAAAAAAGGACGCAAATTTCGTTTGGGTACAACGTCGCACGACCACGCAATTGTCAGTTAAAGCGACGCAGTGCCGAATCGCAAAAAGGGCTCCGGTCCTAACCTGGGAAATCCTTCCGGGGCTGAAGTGGTTAAATAAGACCTGTCAGATATTAACATGATGACTGCCACTGCTGACTACCTTCCGAAAATATATTTCCCTTGATAATATGGTGGTGACTCTTTTGCTTAAATACTTTGAGTAACTGGTGTGGAACAAGTAATGAGATAAGGACCTTTACATTTCTCTAATTTTCCTAATCTGCATAGCATTTTAAGAAGGAAGTTAAAATGTGAACTTCCATATTTTACTTATGACAGGTCTATTTTAAAACACTAAAATACTTTCCCACAGTTAAACGGGAATGTGACATCTGGTTTTCTATTTGAGTTATGGTGGTTCATTAAGGGCAAAACAATAGCAATAAAGTAAGAGTACAATAAAATTGTAGGGAAAAATTCATAACATATAAACAAGTATATATAGAAATGTTAAGGTATGCACTTTGTTATGTTATAATTACATTTTTTGAATTAGCAATATGAGGACTTTTAAATAATTGTAAAACCACACACAAAACATAAAAAATGTTTAGAAAATTCATCTAATTTTTGGAAAGCAGATGTGTTTTAACAGAGTGGCAATGGGTAAATGGTTCTCACCTTCACATTCTGTTTCGGGGTTTTTGTTTTTTTTCTGTGCTAGTCACCTTTGCCAGACTAGGCCTGCTGTGGCCATCCCTAAATCCTATCCAAAGCTGATCAAATTATTTTCATTGCATAGAAATACAGAAAGGAGCAGCAGACCAAAACTGGATAAAATAATCCAAGATAATTTTAATTGTTGATAAAAAAAGAGTCTTTTAAAAAAAAAAAGAAAAACAGCCTTATAACTAAGTTGTATGGCATAAACATTGCATAAGACCGGATGTTAAGTGCTACTGGCCATGAGAATATCTTCTGTATAGCCCTACACCTCAATTACCTAATGTATACCGAAGTCTCACTTTTTGACCTGCTGTGACATGGTTACTTATGCATGTTTTTATTTTTTTTTTCTGTTCTGTAATGCCTTGGCCCACTTGGGCTGCAATAAAGATCATATTTGAAAAAACAAAACAAAAAAAAAACAGCCACCAGGGCTATTCTTCTGGGCCCCCAAAAAGCGTTGGTTGTGTTTATATGACTTTTTTTTATCCAATTTGGTCTGGCGCCCCTTTTTGTATTTTTATGGTTTGAACCACTGTTGGAGGCCCATTAAGGGAAGCCTTGCTGTGTGGGAGCAATCTTTCCAGAGCTATTGAGCTTTTCTAATTACATTTGCAAGTCTGAGAGTTCCCAACGCCTCTTTGAGTATGTTGTTCTTGATTCTATTATTTGAATGGGCTGTCTTAAAGTGGTTGTAAAGCCGCCCCCACCCCCCCCCCCCCCCCCCACAAAAAAACAAACTTCAAAGCAACAGCATAATGAGCAAGTATGCAGCCCATACTAGCTCATTATGAAACACTTACCTCGGAACGAAGCTGTTGCAGCGGTCTCGGCACACCACTGTGACCAGCGACAGAAGTCTTCTGGGTCTGCGGCTCCGTCCAGTCACAGCACGGGCTCCAGCGATGTGATTGGCGGAGCCGCACTGATGTCACTCCTGCGCATGCGCACGGGAGCCGTCATTTACGGCACAAATACAGAAGAAACGGCACCCTGGGCTACCCCGGGTGCCAATTCTTCAGTGCGCATGTGCCAATGACGTCGGCACATGCACATACAGGGGATATCTCCTAAACCATACAGGTTTAGGAGATATTTCCTGGACCTACAGGTAAGCCTTATTGTAGGCTTACCTGTAGTTTAAAGTGGTTGTCATGACTTGACAACCACTTTAAGACAGGGCACATTCATTTGGGACATAATACACAGCAAAAATGTAAATGTGTTTGGCATTTCCAATTACTAATATGAAGGTTGAAAGGGTGGGGCCATAATCGTTACTTTTCCAGGATATGATACGTACAGTAAGTCCCCTGCTTACGATCGAGTTAGGTTACGGGAGCTTGTTCCTAAGTCCCACTTGTTCGTTAGTCCAGCAAAGATCAATGCTTGCAGACAGAGGCTTAGAGCGCTGATCAGTGTGTTCTGGTGGGGGGAGTCTCCATGTCAGAATACAATAGCATAGCCGGGGAGATTGCTGCACCAACATTGCTTGTGTTGGTGCAGCAATCTGTCAGTTTTTTTTGTTCAGACCGCTGGGTTGAATGAAAAAATAACTGTGCAAGCACATATTTGCATCTTTGACAGTTCACAACTCGAAGGTTCATATGTAGGGGACTTTCTGTATTAGAATTTGTGCAAGAACATCAACTGGCTATATAATGTGCAATCAGTTATAAAGGGCTTAGTTTGATTTGCCCGGTTTAAGATTGATATACTTTAAATCATATATCACTGCAAAATACTTTGAAGACTGATAAAGTATATTATATATCAGGAAAACTTTGCATGCCATAAGTCTAGTTCTAAGCAGATATAACACTTGATTTGTCTGTGCCTGAAATATTCTTACTTATCTGATAGAAGCTTGGTGATGACATAAGCATACCTGTATGTGTAAAAAAAAAAAAAACACTGTCAAATATTTCAGATATTTTAGAGTGAATATTTATATATGGATGACTATGCCAACATAACAACAGAAACCATAATTTTATGTATGTGTAATATAAATACACTTAGACAATGATATATTTATGGAAATGTATTTCTCTTTATCAAAGCTGAACTCCAGGCAGATATAAAAAGTACCAATTAGTGTGGCATGCCATAGAGTCATTAAAATCATTAAATGTATAAGCGTAGTGTAGTAAAAGTGTTTGATTTGTCTTGATAGCCTCTTGTAATCTTATGTACAACAAGGCGTAGACAGGGAGAGGGAAGACCAGCACTAGAAATCAGTAAGGCTCCCTTCACACTGATTTCAAATTGCTGCAAAACGCGGTGCCTCTACTACTTAATGGCACCCCAATCGCGCAGCGATTTTGCCACGATTGTAAACACTGCAATTGCAACGAGTGGCACTTGGCGAGGAAAAAAGAACATTGCGGCAAAATCAAGGCACAATTGGTGTGACTGGAGCCTAAAGCTCTGTTCTGCTCACAGGGAACATGCTGCCAGGAGGAGAGAGCAGAATGAGCAGCAGGATAACCTCATCAGTGTGCTGCAGCTCATTCATTGTCCAGTCAGCAGGCAGGGGGTGTGTTTTTGATCAAGCTGCGTTCTTGTTGTATTGGAGATCAAGGATATGAATTTATTGTCTGCCGGGAAAGACTAGATCATAAGGCTCTCTGCACAGAACCTTGATCACAAGAATCTCTTCACAGGACCTAGATCACAAAATCTGCACAAGAACTACAAATCTTTTAGCAGAACAAGCAGTTGCTGTATATTTAATTCAGTTGCCTGGAGTTCAGCTTTAAATACTTATGTGATATGTACACACATTTAATGTAACTCTGTTCCTTTGCATTTCAGATTGCGTGTTTAGTATCCATTGATCAGCTACATTTGTATCAGCGGCTACAGCTTGAACGAGGTATAATTCAAGTACATTTTCTCTCTCCTGTTATTAGTAGTATTAAACACACATGTTAATATTAAAAGCATTTTTAGAAGAGATGTCTGTATGCCAAAATATTGGAATGAAAATGAAAAGGATCAAATAGGCAGTAATTATGAAAGTCTGAAGATATGAGCGGATAAAAAAAAAAAAATGATGGTACATAGTAACACTATTTTGAATAAGCTTTGATCAAGAGAATTCTCAATGTTTCTAATGTAAATAATCCTACCTGTATGCTTACTTCTTGGAGTGGGAGCATAACTGCATGTTGTTTGAATCAGCTATTATTGTAATAGTAGTGTGGAATTTCAGCTCTGAAACCACCCAGGCAATTGAGATGATGTTGTGCTAACAAGTACATCAGTGATGGGTGTTACTGTCCTTTAATTTTATTCAATCTTATACTTAACACAGTCTCTTATTTGAAGCTGACAGAGCATATTAAAGAACTGTGCTAAGCACTGTTAACATAATCCAAATGTAATCTGTGAAAAACAACGGCCATTTTGGCAAAACACCACATACTTACAACAGTCCTATTCATGTTGTAGTACTAAAAAAGTAAGGAATTTTATTTGGTCACCCCTGCTTGCCAGAACGCCATAGCTGTCAGTGGTGTGGTGGGGCCTTGCCGCAACATTGATCCTACTGACAATCAGTGGTCTCAAAGTAACACAGCCTCTGGTAACCACTCCCAATATGATTGCACAGGCAGCACCCAGTTACTTTTTCTTATTTTAAGCGCCAAGCTTGCAATGTAATAAAGAGAACAGCAAAGAGTCCCTCCCTGGACAGTTGGTACTCCCCCAATACTGCCTTTCCTTTCCTCTTTATTGGGCCCAATGTGATGGGACCAATGGGGAAGTGTGGAGAGATGACTGGGGCAGGCTGCAGAGGAACCACCCGGGAATCTGGCTGTTTTTTATCCTGTTAGGGCCAGTTCACACTGCTCTGATCTCACAGATCGGATGTGATTCGCACTGCACTGCAGTGTGAGTCACATGCGATCTCTGTGTGATGCAAATTCAGCCATAGAGATTGTATGGCTGAATTTGCATCGCAATCGGAGCAAACTCGCACAGGACCCTTTTTTCTCTCAGGGTCAGAATCGGATCGCATGGTAGTTCACACCATGCGATCCGATTCCTGTACGAGTTTGCAGTTTGCACTGCGATATGCGAACTGATTTGGGGGTATCATTAGCTTTCTATTGAAACTCCCCACAGTTCGCATATGGCAGTGTAAACTGCCGCCCGGAAACATGCAATGCGAGAACCCCGCAGTGGATTTGTGGGTTCCCGCATTGCTGCAGTGTAAACCGGCCCTTAGGCCTGATTTGTAAAGATGAACTCTAGCCAAATATACAAATTAATTACAATTAAGGGAACTCCTTTACCTGCCAAAGGATTTTAATTTCTGTCCACTCAATCCTGGTATTTACATAGCTCCCCCACATATCACAGCCAAGTAGATAATAACACTTACTTTAAGAAATACAGCTGTGTTCTCACGCCTCCCCTTCCCACTGATCAGAAAGTGAATGAGCAGCAGAAGAATGATACAGCAATCCCTCTACTCACTCTGCTTTCTTCTCATATAAGCATGTCAGTACATTTGCATGCAGCACATGCATGTTCCCAGCCCTGCCCTCCCAGTCTGTTTGTTGTTGCATAGGGGCAGATACCAAATCATAGTTAGGTTTTTACACTATTTGCATTTAGAAAAACTATTTTAATGAATCATTAATGACTACAGAGCTACAATGATTTGTGTTGTTTATATCTGCCTGGAGTTCAGCTTTAATTTAAGCAGGGCACATTACAAAACTTTTGAGAACACTGAAGAAAGCACTTTACAAAAGACTTCCCTCATTCTGTGTCATGCTGATAAGATACAGTAAATGGAGAAGTGACTTTTGTCTGCTTTACATCCCAGATTTTAGAGAGAAATAAGTAAGAGACAGCAAGGATAATTATAGATACTGAGGTTGATTTACTAAAAGAGTGTAAAATCTGGTGCAGCTCTGCATGTGGTAGCCAATCAGCTTCTGACTTCAGCTTGTTCAATTAAGCTTTGACAAAAAAAAACTCGAAGCTGATTGGTCTCTATGCAGAGCTGCACCAGATTTTGCACTCTCCAGTTTTAGTAAATCATCCCCTGTATGTTGACTTTTATAGGTCATGGCCCAACAATTGATGTAAGGTATGCCTTTTTCGCTAAAATTCCAACTAGATAAACACTCTTCATATCGGTTGTATACATTTTTTTACGTGTTGGAACAAGTAAGTGGAACATTATTGAGCGTAACAGAAATAGATCATTTACATGTATTTTTTTCACGCCCATGAAACAAGACTTAAAAGAACAGTGAGATTTTTGTTATTGGGCCTGTCAGGCAAATAGTGACTACATAAATTTACCTAATCTATCCCAAATAAAGACTTGTTATTAGGTATTTGCTGACTTCTTTCAGAGAATGCTAGAAAATTCTTGGCTGTTGCAGGATTCAATACTTTCTGAAACACTGAGCTGCTGATCTGTATATTTCTCCAAGTCAGTGACTCTGAATAATTGAGGCCACAGGCAGCCAGGGAACTAGTATTTTCAAAATGAGCTTCCCACTGGCAGCTCTGAAAGTTCTCATATGGCACATTTTCCATAGATGTACAATGAGTTAAAGAACTCTGTAAACTTTTTTATACTTACTAATTGACTCTGACTAGTTTTTGCCTTGCTTTAAAGGGTAACTCAGTTTTAGTGGGTAAAAAATTAGCAAATAAAAAAATAATACAGTGTATACAATTGTGACTCAAGTCATATTGTAAATGAATGTTATTAAAAATTACCTTTCCTTTTCAATCTGCAGCGCTGTCATTTTCTGTAAAATGCAATGCAACATGGCTACCAGGAGGTGTTCTATACACAGTGTACAGAAGTACCCTTGAAAATGTCACTTTCTGCTTGTGGGTTTGGCTGACTGATTATCACTGATCAAGTCAGATATCAGGCATCCCCTGCAACAAAAATGTCATTTTTGGTGAGATACTTCCAAAGGGAAATCTCATCTGAAGGGATGTAGACCCTGCTACTTTCCTCATTAGAGACCTGTAGGTGCAGCAGCTGATGAATAATTATAAAATCACCCCCATACAGATTCACTTTGCACATGGACACAGACAAACAAAAAAGCTATTTCTTCAGAATAACAGAAGTTAGAAATCTGCAATAAAGTTTGTTGAAATCCTTGCAATGTACATAGATCACCCAGAGGGGAATGTTTTTTTGTCAACAAAGTGGAGTTACTCTTTAAAGAAAATTTGTCAAGGAGAAAAAAATACAAACTGCTTAAAGCAGTTGTATGCCCTCTGAAAAAATCTGAGATAGTATAATTTTTTAATTCCTTTATATATGCTAATACAGACTGCTGCATTCATATTGCGAGGTATAATGTCTTACTGTCATAAAAAGAACATTTTGTTCCACTCCTGCCTCCTCATCAACGGCGCCAGGTCATGTGTGGACTTCCGCGTCCAGTATAGTATTTTATTTCTGCCCTGACTTCCTTTAGCTCACCATAATCCTGCACATGCGCATTAGGAGCGGCATTGAAGCTCCTCTTCCTGTCTTCGTGTAGTGCTTGAGCTGATGGATCCACTCCGTCTCCTCCCTCCACCCCGTGACGTGTCAGGTCACGAGGTGACAACAATTTTTCTATAAACGTTCAAATGAAAATATACCCGTGTATGGCCAGCTTAACCACTTAAGGACCGGAAGGATTTCCAGCTTTAGGACCGGAGCCCTTTTTGCGATTCGGCGCTGCGTCGCTTTAACTGACAATGGCGCGGTCGTGCGACGTTGTACCCAAACAAAATTTGCGTCCTTTTTTTCCCACAAATAGAGCTTTCTTTTGGTGGTATTTGATCCCCTCTGCGTCATTTCTGATCGCCGCTATAAACAAAAGAAGAGCGACAATTTTGCAAAAAAAACAAATTTCTTTCTTTTTGCTAAAATACAAATCCAAAAAAAAATATAAAAAAACATTTTTTTTCACCGTTTTTGGCCGATTTATATTCTTCCTCATATTTGCGATAAAAAAAAATCGCAATCGGCGTTTATTGATTGGTTTGCGCAAAAGTGGTCGCATTTACGGATGATGAGAATTCATTTTCGGGGTTTTTATTTTTTTTTATTTTTTACTATTAATGGCGGCGATCTGCGATTTTTAGCGGTACTGCGATATTTCAGCGGACATGTCGGACCATTTTGACACTTTTTTGGGACCATTGACATTTATACAGCGATCAGTGCTATAAAAATGCACTGATTACTGTGTAAATGCCATTGGCAGTGAAGGGGTTAACCTGCAGGGGGCGCTCTAAGGGTTAAGTATATTCCCTGGGCGTGTTCTAACTGTGGGGGAACTGCCCTAGCTGGGGAAGGGAAGTGGTCACAGCCTTCCTATACAGGAAGGCTGTGATCACAGCCCTTCCCCCTTCACAGAACGGAGGTCCGTGTTTACATACATGGACCTCCGTTCCTTCGCTCCGGGGGGGCCATCGCGGGTAGCCGGCGGCAATCGAAGCCGCCGCACCCGCTCCCTGGCCCTCCCCGGACACAGTGAGCATGCGGGCGCGCCTCTGGCGGTGCACGCGCGCTCACTAGGCGCGATCACGCGGCCGCCGTCATATGACGGCGATCCGCGTTACAGAGCCTCTTTGCCGCCGTCAATTGCCGATCGGCGGTCGGCAAGTGGTTAAAGTGTTACTAAACCCTCAACAGTAAGATCAGTCTGTATATGCAGTAAAGCATGCTTGCTATACTCACTGTGGAACCTAAAGGTTTCATCCTCCGTATTGTGTAAAAAGTCTGTTTTATCCAGTCTTCTCTGGTGCTCCCCTTCTTCCACAGTCCTCAATCCTTCTGCTGATAGAACAGAACCTTGGAGGCACTGTGTACATGCTCCGTTTGGTGTATATTGCTAGAGAGTTTTTTTTTTCTTTGGGAGGGTGCATGTGATCAGCACAGGCCCAATTAGCACTGTCCAGACAGAGGGTCAGGGTTCCTGCAGCCTCATAGGACAGTCAGGGGAGAATGAAAATTTCTCCTACAAGCTTTAACCAGACATTCGCCCAATCCAGCAAAGAGACATGCCCTCCAGCAAAGAGACATCCCCATCCAACAGAGACCTCACAGGTATAGGAATTGTGCAGCAGCAATGTAGCACCTAGACATTCAATGGGCAGGCCGGATTTAGATAAGGCTTCACTTATATTTTACTGCAATGGTGTTGTACAATATACTACGTCTGGTTGTCCAGTAAATTTTATCAGCTCTCTGCTTATATTTCTATCAAATGCCTAACACATAAGTACTCTTAGAAAATTTTCGTTAATGAAAATATGTATGAATCACCAGTTCAAGGGTATTGATGTTCTCAGAAAAGAACTCATTCTGTTTGTTGCTGACTAAAACAGTGAATCATACTTTCATGTACTCAGCTTCCATTAAAAAAAAACTATTTAAATCACAACACTGCCAAGGAGTTCTGTGAATAGCTAGACAGCTCAATGCCTACAGGACTAATATAGATCATTCACACGAGGAGCTATTTGAACACATGCGGTACTGTGCAACAGGTTTAGGCAGGTATGAAGAAATGCTGTAAAGTAAAAATGCTTTCAAAACTGAAATCAATTTGGTGTGAGAACCCTTTGGCTTCAAACCAGCATCAATTCTTCTAGGTACACTTGCACACAGTTTTTGAAGGAACTCAGCAGGAGGCAGAAGGATTTGAGGCAGTCTATCCATAGAAGATCTGTGGTTAGTTCTCAAAGATATTTGGAACAACCTACCTGCCAAGTTCCTTCAAAAACTGTGTGCTGTACCTAGACGAATTGATGCTGTTTTGAAGGCAAAGGGTGGTCACACCATATATTGATTTGATCTGGATTTCCCTTCTGTTCATTTACTTTCCATTTTGTTAATTGATAAAAATAAACTATTAACACTTCTATTTCTGAAAGCATTCTTAATGTACAGCATTTTTTCATAACTTTTGCACAGTACTGTAGGTTTATATATATCATTCATCTACATTTTTAGGCTACAGTATGTAGTCAACATTGTGATTCTTGGGCAGTTCTGCACTTCTGTACTTATATGTCTCCACTGCTCCTATTCCAACATACAGTATTGTATGTACCGTAACTGTTACAGTAGGTTAACTGATGGTGTTACTGTTAAAATTGGCCTATGAGTATTACTGTGTTGTGTCAGTAAGCAATACAAATAATTTTGCAGTTATTACAGGATATGTATGGTTATCTCTAAAGAACATACTGCAGGACTTAATTGCATATTGTATGCTTTCCTTATATTGCTGTTCTTATTCATATATTTGCACCATCGGTTATGACCAGGGCTTTTTTTCCCAGAGAATAGTTGCAGGAACTCCCTCTTTCCAAGCCACCTTTGGTCTCCTCCCCTACCAACCTCTGAGCATCGATCCTTCGTTCCACCCCTACCCACCTCTCAGTACTGCCCTTTCAGAGCATACAACACCAAGAAACCTTTGTGGAACTAAATCATTTGTATGGAATTTTTTAATGATAACAAGAAAAACAGTAAAATAGATCCCCTGCAGCCAGCAACAATGGAGTCCTCCAGCAACAATGGACCACCTGCAACAATAGACCCTAGCAGCAAAACAGATACCCCTGCAGCCAGCATCAATAGACCACCCAGCAGCCAGCAACAATAGACCCCCCAGCAACAATAGATCCCATCAGTAACAATGGACCACCCACAACAAAATACCCCCAACAACAGTAGACCTCTGGCAGCAATAACAGATCTCCCAGCATCAATAGACTCTCCAGCAGCCAACAACAATAGACTTCTCTCAACAATAGATCTCATCAGCAACAATTGACCCCCCCCACAATAATAGATCTGCTCCAGCGGCAATAGATCAATACATCCCCCAGCAGCCAGAATCAATAGATCCTGCAGCATACCCCAGCACCCCTTCCCATTGCATATATTCAGTGCTGGAGGCGCAGAAACTGCATTCCCCCACATTCCTGCCGAAAAAGCCCTGGTTATGACTAATTCCAACAGTTCCAAAACAAACTTGTGCTATGCCCATTTAGGTTTGCTACAATACCCCAAATACCAAGGACAGATACTCCACTTTTCCTTGCACTCCTTCGGGCTGGGAGCCACCTCTGAATATGAAGGAGCAAGTAATTTATTACAATGTGACAGCACTTATCCAATCAGTACTGCCACACAGGTAGCTAATAGAACTGTGTAAGCTTTGATTCCAGGGATTCCTATCTTACACAGGAAATTTCAATTACTTGCAGCAACTAAACTGGGCAAGGGGCAAGCAATAGGAAGGTAAGGCTATGATATTGGTGAAGGCTGCACTAAAATGAACCTGTTGCTTTGCCCTGCATTCCAATGTGATATATTTAATTTTTTTAATTATAAAATATGCATTTTTATTTACAGTATCTCACAAAAGTGAGTACACCCCTCACATCTTTTCATGTGACAAAACTGAAGAAATGACACTTTGCTGCAATGTAAAGTAGTGAGTGTACAGCTTGTATAACAGTGTAAATTTGCTGTCCCCTCAAAATAACTCAACATGCAACCATTAATGTCTAAACCGCTGGCAACAAAAGTGAGTACACCCCTAAGTGAAAATGTCCAAATTGGGCCCAAAGTGTCAATGGGCATGGAGTTCACCAGAGCTTCACAGGTTGCCACTGGAGTTCTCTTCCACTCCTCCATGATGACATCACGGAGCTGGTGGATGTTAGAGACCTTGCGCTCCTCCACTTTCCGTTTGAGGATGCCCCACAGATGCTCAATAGGGTTTAGGTCTGGAGACCTGCTTGGCCAGTCCATCACCTTTACCCTCAGCTTCTTTAGCAAGGCAGTGGTCATCTTGGAGTTGTATTTGGGGTCATTATCATGTTGGAATACTGCCCTGCGGCCCAGTCTCCGAAGGGAGGGGATCATGCTCTGCTTCAGTATGTCACAGTACATGATCACATTCATGGCTCCCTCAATGAACTGTAGCTCCCCAGTGATGGCAGCACTCATGCAACCCCAGACCATGACACTCCCACCACCATGCTTGACTGTAGGCAAGACACACTTGTCTTTGTACTCCTCATATGCACTTGACACCATCTGAACCAAATAAGTTTATCTTGGTCTCATCAGACCACAGGACATGGTTCCAGTAATCCATGTCCTTAGTCTGCTTGTCTTCAGCAAACTGTTTGTGGGCTTTCTTGTGCTTCATCTTTAGAAGAGGCTTCCTTTTGGGATGGCAGCCATGCAGACCAATGTGATGCAGTGTACGGCGTATGGTCTGAGCATTGACAGGCTGACCCCCCACCCCTTCAACCTCTGCAGCAATGCTGGCAGCATTCATACATCTATTTCCCAAATACAACCTCTGGATATGATGCTAAGCATGTGCGCTCAACTTCTTTGTTCGACCATGGCGAGGCCTATTCTGAGTGGAACCTGTCCTGTTAAACCGCTGTATGGTTTTGGCCACTGTGCTGCAGCTCAGTTTCAGGGTCTTGGCAATCTTCTTATAGCCTAGGCCAGTGATGGCTAACCTTGGCACCCCAGATGTTTTTGAACTACATTTCCCATGATGCTCATGCACTCTGCAATGTAGTTGAGCATCGTGGGAAATGTAGTTCCAAAACATCTGGGGTGCCAAGGTCCGCCATCACTGGCCTAGGCCATCTTTATGTAGAGCAACATTTTTTTTCAGCTCCTCAGAGAGATCTTTGCCATGAGGTGCCATGTTGAACGTCCAGTGTCCAGTATGAGAGAGTGAGAGCGATAGCACCAAATTTAACACACCTGCTCCCCATTCACCCCTGAGACCTTGTAACACTAACGAGTCACATAACACCAGGGAGGGAAAATGGCTAATTGGGCCCAAAGTGGACACTTAGTGTACTCACTTTTGTTGCCACCGGTTTAGACATGAATGGCTGTGTGTGAAGTCATTTTGAGGGGACAGCAAATTTACACTGTTATACAAGCTGTACACTCACTACTTTACATTGTAGCAAAGTGTAATTTCTTCAGTGCTGTCACATGAAAAGATAGAATAAAATATTTACAAAAATGTGAGGGGTGTACTCACTTTTATGAGATACTGTAGATGAACTGTGTTGTATATTTGTTGTTTCCAAAATACCTGAGGCCAAATATTCACAGCAAGGGAAATTGTGTAGCCTTATCTGTGGATGTAGCCATAACCCCATTCCCAATATACATCTGCATTTAAAGTACAGAATGCCATTCTTTTAAAAGAGCCACCATAGGTCAAGAAGTACCCCAAGTCAAGATACTGAGGCATGTGCGCTCAACTTCTTTGTTTCAAGATATTGAAATAGTGTCAATTCCAATGACTGTAAACGTTTAGGATAACTGTAGTTCAGCCACTGCATTTTTTGCACACAAGTAAAAAAATCAACATTTTTGGCCATAAAATTACTTAAACCTCCAGAACATTATATATATTTTGAAAGAAGATATACAGTACTGTAAAATAATAAGATGATAGTTGCAATTTTTTTAAATGTTTTGCATGATTTTTGTGTGCATATTTTTAGGAAAAAATAAAATAAAATTAATTTTAGTGCAAACACACACAAAATAATACCCAGTTTTTTGACAGACTATAAAAGATGGGGTTGCGTAAATAAGAGACCAAGCAAAATTGATTGCACCTGGGATATAGCAGAAAACTACGGTACCCAAAAATCTCCATAGATGATGCTTTAAAAGCCTTTACTGCCCATCAGTTTAGAGGTAACTGTAAGCTTTGGCACTAGAATTATTGCCCTCCATCCACTAATGATGGTGATACTTTATTTGTGGTACGATAATAGATGGGTGTGCGTTTGTATTTGCGGGTGTGTGCAGGGCAACAAGTATTGTAATTTTTAAAATCTTTTTTATTTTACAATTTTTTAAATATTTTTATTTTACGTTATTGCTTTCGCAAGGGGCTAACAAGCCCATATGTGATAGCATTGGGCAGGTGACAGGTACCCTTTATGGAGACATTAGGGTCTACTAAACTCCAACGTCTCTCCTGCCCTCCAAAGCTAAGACATTTGCTCAGTTAGATGCTCCTCTGGCTCTACCAACCAGGGAATTGAAGCTCTGAAGATGAAAGGGATAAAGGGTCCCAGGGTAAGAGCAGGAGATCCTGGGAATTATGCCGAGCTGCCCGCACAGTGAAAGTGATTGGCCATTAACTTGTGCATAGCGGTTCACTCTTTGGATGTGCTACGTAGGTCCAAAGAGCTGTACTATCTATGGTACAATCTCCCCCCATATCCCCCCCACCGTTACCCTCTTCAGCAAAATAGGTGTAATTGCAGACTGACCACCCACACATTTGTAGTATTTGAATATAATAGCCTGCATAAGGCTGGGCATGCTGTTCGTGACCTGGCTACCTGGCATCAATATTGTGCATGCCCTAGGACAGCGGTCTCCAAACTGTGGCCCTGAGGGCCGATGTAGCCCTTTGCTTGCCTTTATCCGGCCCTTGAGGCTCTATTACTACCACTGACACCAACAATGGGGCATAATTCCTTCCACTGACAACAAAAATGGGGCACTATTCCTCCCACTGACACCAACTATTTCTCCCCCCTAATACCAAAGATCACTCATTGTTTACTCCCACTGGGCACAGCCTGGCCCTCCTAAAGTCTGAAGGACAGTAAACTGGCCCTTTCTTTAGAAAGTTTGGAGACCCCTGTCCTAGGATATTGAGCCTTATACCTGCAATTAGCTTTAAAACTGAACTCTATCACTACCTTCTGTCTTGCACAGATTCTTCCCCGTACTGAAATAGCTTGCTCTGATTTTACAGAATACTGTAAGCTTCTCACAGAGTGCATTAGAAGCTGCAGTAAATCAGATATAGTCCATTCTTGACTGGAGGACATCATGGAGGCTCAGCATCACACGTGGACATTACCATATCTTCCTGTTTTCAGGAAGCTATTTACCTAGACCTAGAGATGATGTCGCTTTGTCTAAAATAAAGTATGTAATGAAAATGAAAAGATTTGATTTAATAATTTCATCAGTTTGCTAATGAGGGGAGAAAGGAGGTACCAGAGAACGCAATCACTGTATAAGCAGATTAAACTTCAGCTTTAAGCTGTTCTTGATTAACAAAGGTGGAATTCTGCTCTACTGAGTACCAGAGGTTAGAAGAACAGACCTCAGTACACTCTTAATGCTAAAAGTTTCCAAGGTCCTCTCTTGTTATTTGTTTTGCTGCCATGCTGTATGCCTCGAGCAGCAGATAAGTTCACTTTTTCTCGTGAGTCTGGCTACGTGAAAAGCAGGCAGCAGGTGACAGATGCCATAAACATAAATGATTGTTCATGTTCCAGGCACATACAGTGCTTTATTTTCATCATTGTAACGTAGTCTACCTTGTTTACTGATGAACATAAAGAACCACCTGGCACTTTACCATGCCAGCTGCAGATTGCGTGATCTGCAACAAAGTTGGCCATCCAGGAAACTGACCAAACCGGATAACAGAGTATACCAACACTGGATTGGGGCTATATAAAGTGATCATAGTCCAGTGCAGTATCTTATTACCTCTTTTTTTATCCATACTTGTGAATATTCTTGTTGACTTTGAAATTTGTCAGTGGCTAATACAAAGAGCAGTTATCTGTGGACATGGTCTAAAGTAAACTTTTCATTTAGATAAAAGTTGTTTAGTTGAATAAAAAAGGGTATATACATTAAAATATCTTTGGTTCTAATACTTTTTCAGAAGTCCATCTTGACCCCTGCAGAACATGGTGCCCAACAGCAGATTGCCAAACAGTTTGCCAGATCGAAACTAGCGATTCTGATATGCCTGTATCTGTGGAATGCCAAGTTTGCCTTATGAAATTTTGTTCTGTATGCAAAAAGTCTTGGCACCCTGAACACTTATGCCAGGAAAACCAGTCTGAAGCAGTTCAACCTGAAAAAGGGTAACTTGTATATTTAATCTGATTTTATTGTTCTGTGATATTTGTGCCAATTGAGTAAATGTTTTGATTTTAAAATGAGTTAAGAACTTTTTTTCTAACCAAGTATGTAAGTTTGACCTCTTTAGTGTATTATGAAAACTCAAGAGTCATTTCAAAGTAGTTTCTTCTCATGCTAGGATCTCAGCTTTCAGCGGCAGGAAGAGGTCGGTATACAGAATAGCAGTTAATTACTGTTAGGTTGTAGGTAATCAATACATTAGGCTTCAGCGTAGGCAACTTGGCATTGATAGTTTTCAGCACTGATCTCCCATTGCTAAGAGCCATACCCTCAGTCTACTTAGACGAAGGTGCATTTTGGTGCCCCCCCACCAACCATCCTTCTGCCACCCCTTCCCCTCCACAATGCAAACCCCCACCCCACATGGCACAAGAGGTGGGAAGAGACTGCAAGCATGGCACAAGAGATGGGCAGAGACGGTAGGCATGGAACAAGAGGTGGGCAGAGACGGCAGGCATGGCACAAGAGGCGGGCAGAGACTGTGGGCATGGCAGAAGAGGTGGGCAGAGACTTTGGACATGGCACAAGAGATGGGCAGAGACTGTGAGCATGGCACAAGAGGTAGGCAGAGACTGTGGGCATGGCACAAGAGATGGGCAGAGACTGGGGGCATGGCACAAGAGGTAGACAAAGACTGCGGGCATGGCACAAGAGGTGGGCAGAGACTGTGAGCATAGCACAAGAGATGGGCAGAGACTGTGGGCATAGCACAAGCGGTGGGCAAGGCACAAGAGGTGGTCAGAGACTGCGGTCATGGCATTAGAGGTGGGCAGAGACTGCGGGCATGGAACAAGAGATGGGCAAAGACTGCATGCATGGCACAATAGATGGGCAGAGACTGCGGATATGGCACAAGATATGGGCAGAGACTGTGGGCATGGCACAATAGGTGGGCAGAGACTGTGGGCATGGCACAAGAAGTGGGCAGAGACTGTGGGCATGGCACAAGAGGTGGGCATGGACTGTGGGCTTGGCACAAGAGATGGGCAGAGACTGTGCGCATGGCACAAGAGGTGAGCAGAGACTGCAGGCATGGCACAAGAGATGGGCAGAGACTGGTGGGGGCATGGCACAAGAGATGGGCAGAGACTGTGGGCATGGCACAAGAGGTGGGCAAGGCACAAGAGGTGGTCAGAGACTGTGGTCATGGCACTAGAGGTGGGCAGAGACTGCAGGCATGGAACAAGAGATGGGCAAAGCCTGCATGCATGGCACAATAGATGGGCAGAGACTGCGGACATGGCACAAGATATGGGCAGAGACTGTGGGCATGGCACAATAGGTGGGCAGAGACTGCGGGCATGGCACAAGAGGTGGGCAGAGACTGCGGTCATGGCACAAGAGGTGGGCAGAGACTGTGAGCATGGCACAAAAGGTGGGCAGAGACTGCGGGCATGGCATAACTTAGTAGGCGTTTTGAGAGGAAAGAGGACTTGCGCTGGGGTGGTGATGTTTAGATTTAATATCCACCCCCCCCAGCACAAGTCCTCTCTCCTCTCAAACCACCCCCTAGGACATACAGTATCCTCTTAGCCCCCCTTCTCCCCCCAAATCACTGCCAGTATTTATTTCCAGCTTGTCTCCCTCAACCTTCCTGCTATAGCCGCTGGCAGTGATCGCATGAAAAAATCTGACAGGCTGGTTGTACTAAAGTCGATCGATGGAGCAACTTCAGTACAATCAGCCTGTCCATACTGTACATGGATCGAATCTCGGCCGATCCCTGCTGACATTTTTTTTTAGTTTAGCCTGTAGGCTGAAGGAAAAATTCAGACAGATTTCTCTATCCAGCCTGTACAGCACGGATGAATATACAGACTTAGTGGAGGGAGATTTGTGCAGCATATTTGGCAAGTACAGAATCACAGTATATATAAAATAATATGCAAAGTGGTTGGAGGGAAGCTTCAGAATGGCAAAGATGTTTTTACTACAATTTATGTGAGCAGACTGCAGTTCCTCTTTAACCTCCCTGGCGGTAATCCCAAGTGTGGCTCGGGGTGGAATTTCAGTACCATTAGCGGTAACCCCGAGCCACACTCGGGATTGCATTGCTGGATCCAGGCAGCGCTACTCGCCTTGTCCCCTGGATCCAGCGATGTCCCCCGCAGTGTCTGCAGGCTGTGTCCTCCGCCAGATGACTCCTGTGTGCCGGGCTCCGTTCCCTGCGAGTGTCGCGTTGTACGGGGATGGAGACCGGCGGGAAATTCAAAAAGTGAAACACACACAGCACATACAGTACACTGTAATCTTATAGATTACATTACTGTTTGAAATCATTTCACATCCCCTTTGTCCCTAGTGGTTTGTCCAGTGCCCTGCATGCACTTTTATATTATTTATGTCATTCTTTCTGCCTGGAAACATGAGAATGTCCATAGCAACCAAAAAGTGTCCCTTTACGTCAAAAGTGATTTTTGATCAGCTAGAAAACAGCGATAGTAAATAAGAATCATGTGCAGAATTGAGTGATACTGATTTTTGGGGAAATTTATCATCAGAAACTGAAAATGATGACAGCGACAATTCTGCGACCGAGCAAATTTCAGTGTTTTTGGTTTGATTACATTATTGAATAAATTTTATTACTATTACGTTATTATTTTTGATAATTATTTTTAGTTATTTATTATATTATAATTTATGAATTCATGTTTCAAACTTTATCATACCCGGGATGTCTACTAGACTCTTGTTTGGAAAGATTTAAGTGAGTTATTCCTAAGAATTACAGGCCTACAATATAAAACGCCAAATTTTCATGCAAAATAATCGTACCGCTTTCAGCACCAAAAATCTGAAATAATCATACCGCCAGGGAGGTTAAGAGGGCTTACTGTAGGGGTTAGGTTAAGTGTTAGCTTGAGGAGGGAAATAAGTGTAGAGGAAAAATTAAAGGTTATGTTTTGGGGGGTTTACATGTTAAAGGGCTAGGTTAGCAGTTACTGGCAAACTGGGTAACTACTGTCTTCACACTAGTTCTTGTGTCTGGAGCCTCATGCCAAAACCTACTAGCACTAGACTTAGGGTTGCCACCTGTCCGGGATTCTCCCGGACAGTTCGGGTTTGGATTCATGCATCCAGGTTTCAGACTGCCTGAAACCCAGAAACATTATTCAGACCGGACTATGGATTCCCAACAGGGTTGCTGGCTGTAGTTGTCTAAGCTAAGAGTGTCTGTTACACTCTCTTTCACACTGCCCAAAGCCAGCACTAAGGCGCTGTGAGGCACTGTGCCTCAGAAAAGGGAAGTGGGGGAGGGGAATGTGAAGTCCAGCAGCCTCAGAGACACCTGGATGAGAGGTGCTGACTGCCAAGGGGTGAGAGAGCTCACCATCCATTCCTGTTTGTGACTGAAATCTCCCCCTTATCTCTCCTGCTACACCAAAGGCCACATTGTTCCCTCTTACATCAGAGTCCTCTCCATACATCCGAGTTCCCAGTGTCCCCCCTTAAATCAGGGTTCCCAGAGCATCCGTTATGTTAGAGTGCCCAGAGTTCTCCCTTACCTCAGAGTCTGCAGAGTCCCCTCCTTACAGTGTAAGGGAACTCTGTGAGTTCAGATGTAATAGGGGAACTCTGTGGATTCAGATGTATTAAGGGAACTCTGTGGATTCAGATGTAATAGGGGAACTCTGGGGACTCTGATGTAGAGGGGGACTCTTGTTATTAACGTCATATGGTTAGAAATGTTATTTAATAGTGAAATATATATGTATAGTTTATACTATAGAATAAAATTACTGTGCGCCGCTAAAGTGTTCGGGTTTGACTTGAAGAAAAGGTGGCAACCCTAACTGGACTCCTGGTGCCGAAAAGCAATATATCAAAGTACAAGGAAAGGAGAAAATGGGACTTTGAGTGAGGCCCACCACTGAATTAATAATAATGCTGCTAGTTGACAGAATTCATGTCAATAATTTATTAATTGAAATTAAATGAATCGTTTTAAATTACTCTTATATAAAAACCATGATATGTTATACAAATAATCCAATCATGTACAGAGACAATTAATATATACATTTCACATTACAAAAAATCAAAAAACAAAAAGGGACATGATTAACAATACAAATTCATAAATAATTCATCCATAGATTGTATACAGTATATAAAAATGCATTTTTGAAACCGAATATATCTTGGCATCTTTTAACCGGTTCCCGACCGCGCGCCGTCTTTTCACGGCGGCAGTCGGGGAGCCCTGCGGCGATTTGCATTTGGCCACCAGGGGGCGCGCGCGCCGCACTCCTGGGGAGTGTGCCCGCGGCTCGGGCGGACCCGATGTCCGCCGGCGAGCCGCGATGAGCGGCTACAGGGAAAAGAACTTGTAAAACTGTGAAAAAACCCTGGTTACTGTAAATAAGTCGCTAGTCTTTAAATTTACAGGTGACTAATGACATATTTACAGTAACCGTCACTTCCCCAATTGGACGTCCCCCTCTCGATCCCCAATTCACACAAGGGACCCACACAAGAATGACACCCCCCCCAACCCGATTGTACCCGTACTCTCTAGATTGACTAGGGTCACTGTCCCTAGTCATCTAGAGAGTACGGGGTGACTGTCCCCCCCCCCTTGGCGGCACAAATGTAGCCGCCAAGGGGCAAGAAAAGGGACATCGGCGAGTAGCGCCGAGCGGCCGCCTGTAGCCCAGGCGGGCTCGGCGCCCGTGTGAGGGGTCCT
>BLSH010427592.1:698224-715917 GCA_018402905.1 Glandirana rugosa | reverse complement strand
GTAAACGCGGCCACTTTTGCGCAAACCAATCAATAAACACCAATTGCGATTTTTTTTATCGCAAATATGAGGAATTATATAAATCGGCCAAAAACGGTGAAAAAAAATGTTTTTTTATATATTTTTTTGGATTTGAATTTTAGCAAAAAGTAAGAAATTTGGTTTTTTTTGCAAAATAGTCGCTCTTCTTTTGTTTATAGTGGCGATCAGAAATGACGCAGAGGCGATCAAATACCACCAAAAGAAAGCTCTATTTGTGGGAAAAAAAGGACGCAAATTTTGTTTGGGTACAACGTCGCACGACCGCGCAATTGTCAGTTAAAGCGACGCAGCGCCGAATCGCAAAAAGTGCTCTGGTCCTAAAGTGCAAAATTCTTCCGGGGCTGAAGTGGTTAATGTAGACTTGATGCGTTTCATGGCATACAGCCACTCATCAGGAGTGTGATGCAGAAAAAATATTCTAAAAATAAATATATCTTTAAGTGTAGGTTTCCTCTTAAAAAGAAAAAAAGGGGGATTTTGAAGAGAGTCGTAACTCATGAAACAGCTTCACAGCAATGAATAGCCTGCAGTTAGGGGAGGGTGGGGGCCGGAGATGAGAAGCCTAGCATGGGGCTGAGGTGGGGAACACCGTCCAGACCAGACGGAGCAGCCAGGAATAGCCAGATCACCACAATGTTTCATGAGTTACGATTCTCTTCAAAATCACCCTTTTTTTCTTTTTAAGAGGTACCATACACATAAAGATATACTATTTATTTCTAGAATATTTTTTCTGCATCACACTCCTGATGAGTGGATGTACGCCATGAAACGCGTCGGGTCTATGTTAAAAGATGCCAAGATATATTCGGTTTCAAAAATGCATTTTTATATGCAGTATACAATCTATGGTTGGATTATTTATGAATTTGTATTGCTAATCATGTCCCTTTTTGTTTTTTGATTTTTTTAATGTGCAATGTATATATTAATTGTCTCTGTACATGATTGGATTATTTGTATAACAAACATATCATGGTTTTTATATAAGAGTAATTTATACCAATTCGTTTAATTTCAATTAATAAATTATTGACGTGAATTCTGGCAACTAGCAGCATTATTATTAATTCAGTGGTGGGCCTCACTCAAAGTCCCATTTTCTCCTTTCCTTGTACCTAACAAATATAGGGATGGAGGTCTGTCACTGTTTAGGAAGGGGTGCATTGGGTCACATTATTCTTTAACACACAATATATCAAATTAACTGAACATTTACCATATGCTATGCAAACCAAGACTCATCTGTAATGATAGGTTTGCCTATTGTGTTAAGAAATTGTTTGTAAGAATCTCTCAAAGTGAGAACTGGTTTGTATTGTAGTTGTTTACTGTGTTTTATCATGAATTACAGCCCACCAAACACCTACACTGCTGTTTAGTCATTCGGCTTTTCTATGACCCTTGTGGATATAAGATTCAAGCTTCTTTCAGCTGTAGCTTATTTTCCTTTTTTCAATAACATACAATTCAGATATGTACAAAATGCCAAGGTATTCAATTTAGTACAAATGAAGCAAGCCAGCAAATTCAGGAGGAGTTCTGAATGCCTAAGACAGCTTGAGACAATAATAACGATAAATTGTGCTTTGAGATCATTTCATGTCTATAGATAGTCCCTGATCTCTCCAGATATATCCTGATTGACCGTTGCATGAGGAAGATCTGATTAGTCAGGTTGGATTTACCTGTTGTTTTTTGCCTACGTTAAAACAGACTTCTGTCTCCCTTATACCCTTCCATAGGCATAAACATGTATGCTTGGCTAATCAGAGCATTAACAATAAATTCCAAACAGCTAAAGTTCATAGAAGAAATACGTACACTCACTGCCCACTTTATTAGGCGCACCTTGCTAGTACCGAGTTGGACCCCCTTTTGCCTTCAGAACCACCTTAATTCTTGGTGGCATAGATTCAACAAGGTGTTGGAAACATTCCTCAGAGATTTTGGTATATTGACATATCCTCATCACGCAGTTGCTGCAAATTTGTCGGCTGCATATAAATGATGCAAATCTCCCTTTACACCACATCCCAAAGGTGTTCTATTGGATTGAGATCTGGTGACTGTGGAGGTCATTGGAGTACAGTGAACTCATTGTCATGTTCTAGAAACCAGTGGTGAGATGATTTGAGATTTGTGACATGGTGTATTATCCTGTTGGAAGGAGCCATCAGAAGATGGGTACACTAGTCATAAAGGAATGGACATGGTCAGCAACAATACTCAGGTAGGCCTTGGCTTTAAAAAAAATACTCAATTGGTACTAAGGGGCCAAGAAAATATCTCCCACAGCATCACACTTCCAGACTGTAACCGTTGATACAAGGCAGGATGGATCCATGCTCTCATGTTGTTAATGCCAAAATTCCCTATCATCTGAATGTTGCAGCTGCAATCGAGATGCTTCAGACCAGACAACTTTTTTTAAATTTTCTATTGTCCAATTTTGGTGAGCCTGTGCGAATTGTAGCCTCAGTTTCCTGTTCTAAGCTTACAGGAGTGGCACCCGGTGTGGTCTTCTGCTACTGCAGCCCACCTGCTTCAAGGTTCAATGTGTTGAGTGTTCAGAGATTGTATTCTGCATACCTTGGTTGTAATGAGTGGTTATTTGAGTTATTGTTGCCTTTCTATCATCTCAAACCAGCCTGCCCATTCTCCTCTGACCTCTGACATCAAGGCATTTTTCTCCACACAACTGATGCTCACTGGATATTTTCTCTTTTTCGGACCATTCTCTGTAAACTCTAGAGATGGTTGTACGTGAAAATCCCAGTAGATCAGCAGTTTTTGAAATACTCAGACTGGCACCAACAACCATGCCACGTTCAAAGTCACTTCAATACCCCT
Source organism: Glandirana rugosa (assembly GCA_018402905.1). Lineage (NCBI taxonomy): Eukaryota > Metazoa > Chordata > Amphibia > Anura > Ranidae > Glandirana > Glandirana rugosa. The sequence goes on along the minus strand of BLSH010427592.1, from coordinate 713,022 downwards.
TTCTTCGCCATTCCGATGCTTGGTTTGAACTTCAGCAAGTTGTCTTCACCAAGTATAGATGCCTAAATGCATTGAGTTGCTGCCATGTGATTGACTGATTAGCCATTTGTGTTACCAAACAATTGAACAGGTCTACCTAATAAAGTTCCCGGTGAGTGTATGTTGCAGCTGTTTTAAATGCTAAAGGATTTGTATTTCTGTCCATTGAGTTCCATGATTTGCACAGCTCTACCTCACAGCACAGTCATGTCTAGCAGCACAGGGGACCTGATCTTCCTCTGCTGCAGTTTCACTTTCTCTTAGGCCCCTTTCACACTGGGACCGCCCAAGCTTCAGCGGTAAACCGCCGCTAATTTAGCGGCGATCTACCGCTGTAATAGCAGCGCTATGGCGCCGCTATTCGGACGGCAGCACTGCACTTTTAACCCCCCACAAGGGGTTAAACGGGTTGAAAGTGCCTGCGCTCCCGGAGCGGTGTACAGCCGCTTTGGGAGCGCTGCCCATTCATTCCAATGGCAGGAGCGGTGTATACACATTCCTCTAAAATCATGCTTGCATGATTTTGTTTAATGCTGCGCTAGCGCAACGCCTAAGTGAGAAAGCATCCATTGAGATGCATGAATAGTTTTTTTTAGATCGTTATTTTAGCGGTAATTTTACCACTATAATGCCATAATAACTCCCCAGTGTGAAAGGGGCCTTACAGACCCTCTCCCTGTCCCGAAAGAGAAAGCAGCACCCTGATGACTTCATCACTATGTCCATGTGCTCTCCTACTCTGGTACTGCTTCTCTCTGCCCCTCTCTGTTCTGCAGATTGTACAGTAGACTTCAAGATGCTGATGCCAAGTCAATTTCAGTTATATACATGCTTGCATTTAAAAATATACATTTACATCTGTATTAATGATTACAGAACTGCATTGTGCTTTTCATATCTATCTGGAGTTCAGCTTCACTATATATGTAGAGGTCTTTTACTTTAGTGCCTGTGGGTAGCTGTAGATGTGGGCTCCGTGTGTAAGAATATACACTGAAAACATGAATGCATTTAATAAATATTTGACTTGAATGTGTCAAGAGAATAATTTTTTTTAAAAAAATAATACCTCAGTTTCTGAAAAGGTTCAAGATTTCTAACCAGTAGTTATCTGATAGTCGGTGGACTGGAATAGGTGAGATAATCTGGTATGGATTTTTTGAGTCAATAGATGGGCTGTGTTTGACTGACAGTATGGAACAAAAAGAGAAAAAGAAGCAAAAACACTGACCTGTAAGAACATTTCTTGGTCAAATCACTGTTTCTGCTACAGTGCACAAATAAGAAAGGCTTGCAGAGAAAGTTTTGCAAATATCATTCCTTGTGTCATTGCTTCAGGTCAGTGATTTTGGAGTTTGGTATTTTTTTTATCAAACTCATTAGGCTCCTCTCACATGGGAGGCTGTTCTGCCGCTGTTAAAAACATGTTTTGTTATTTTGAAATTCCAAGACTCTAAGCACAGTCATCACGTGCATTTATACATTGCGATTAGCTGCATTTACGTGCGTTTAGCTGCAGTGAAACATTCTTGACATTTCTGATGTGCTTCCTGTTGTTCTTCTTTCCTTGTTGCCGCTGCTATCTGCAGGTGAAATAGTGCAGTGCGATTACCTGCAGATAGCTGCAATAAATCGTTCCTGGACGCAGTCAAATCTATTTTTTCTAATCGCACAAAACCTCATGTAATGAAACCGTTGCTAAATGCAGTGTGTGGATGGGGCCATAGGAAAGCATTGTCTGAGTATAAGTATGGATAACTTCATCTATCTGCAGCTAAAAGCTGAATTCTATCCACCCGTGTGAGAGGGGCCTAAGTCCTCTTGATAAAACAATATTTGGTTGTCAAACATCAGTGCCATTTTATAATCTCCTTTTGGCAATGGCCCATAACTCAATGTTTTTTTGATCACAAACGTATACCACAAAACTAGCTTAGTGTGCAATAGAACACAAGTTGTGGGTAACCCCACAGTAATTGGACATTTTAAATGGGCACACCACGAGATAACACCGAGAGTATGTAAAAGTGTACAAAATGTATTTATTTCAAACAGACGTTTAAAAGAATGCACAGATATACAAAAATAAAATAAAAATAATTCATGTCAGTAGAACCCTAAAGGAGGGACTACACATCATGATTAATTTTATACCCAGATCGTAACAATAGTCACACATTGGCTACCAATACAACCATGGTGTGTATGCACACACAAATGCAGAGGTCTACGCGTTTCGCTATGAGCTTCCTCAGGACCCCAGTCATAGCATGGCTGTAGGTTGCAGAAGCAGCTAATAATCAAAAGAAAAGAGAATACAAAAACAAAAACAATGCATCATGTTAATGATGTATTGTTTTTGTTTTTGTATTCTCTTCTCTTTTCTTTTGATTATTAGCTACTTCTGCAACCTACAGCCATGCTATGACTGGGGTCCTGAGGAAGCTCATAGCGAAACGCGTAGACCTCTGCATTTGTGTGTGCATACACACCATGGTTGTATTGGTAGCCAATGTGTGACTATTGTTACGATCTGGGTATAAAATTAATCATGATGTGTAGTCCCTCCTTTAGGGTTCTACTGACATGAATTATTTTTATTTTATTTTTGTATAATATCTGTGCATTCTTTTAAACGTCTGTTTGAAATAAATACATTTTGTACACTTTTACATACTCTCGGTGTTATCTCGTGGTGTGCCCATTTAAAACGTCCAATTGCTGTGGGGTTACCCACAACTTGTGTTCTATTGTCTTAAGGGACGGTGGCACATTATTCAAGAAGTCCCCTTTGGATAGCTTAGTGTGCAATTTGCAGGGCTAAGAGGCAGTAAGGAGGCTTCATATTGCCTCCTCACTGCATGTCAAATGCCTCCGAAAAGGATTCTGAATACGGTTCATATTCCAGAGGAATGCCAATGTTGTCGCACATCTAAATATAGCCTTAAAGTGGATGTAGAGGCTCAAAGTTTTTTACCTTCATGCATTTTATGCATGAAGGCAAAAACCTTTTGTGTGCAGCAGCCCCCCTAAAACTTACCTGAGCCCCATATCAATCCAGCGATATGCACAAGAGCCATGGCTTTACCGGGTCTCTCCCTCCTCTGTGGCTGAGACAGAAGCAGTAGCTATTGGCTCCCGCCACTGTCATTCACAGCCAGTGAACCAATGAGGAGAGAGCATTGGCAGTGCTAAGTCATGCTTCATGTGGGAATAGACACACAGAGCAGCGGCTCGGGAGCGAGCCTGCTCAGGTGCCCCCATAGCAAGCTGCTTGCTATGGGGGCACTAGGCAGGAGGGCCAGTGGGGGACCCAAGAAGAGGAACGGGGGCTGCTCTATGCAAAACCACTGCACAGAGCAGGTAAGTATGACATGTTATTTTTTTTAAAAAAAAGATCCACCTTTAATATCTACCTTTAAGCTGGATATACACGCTTATTTTTTATTTCAGCGGGCAGGCCAAAGGAAAAAAAAAAGTTGTGCTATTGTATTCTTTCAGCTAAGACTCCACTGTCAGAATGTACTGATCAGTGCTGCAGCTGATTTGCTGTAGCCGATTCAATAAAAGTTTTACAGCAGTCCTATTAGACAGAGGTTGATCTATCAAATTGACTTTTGTCGAACAGGGAGCACCACACGTAGGTAGAATTTTGACCCATCCCTGCTGAACCAGCCGAATTTCGATCTGTGTGTATTTTCCTGGGCAGGTAAAACTTCTCCCTTGTATGAATTTCCTCTGTGTGTTTAGCTGTTTGTTTAGTGTTTAGCCTTAATAAATTACATTTTTTTAAGCACACATACAGCTACACTTAGTGCATTTTTCACATAGCGGCTGGGTATATGTAAAATTCCACAGAGCCTGGTATCATTATTGTTATGCAATGTAATATGAAATCAAGATGAACATCATAATTTAAACGTAGTCAAAACAAAGAAAAGAAAACTTGTATGTCTGACTTGTGAGAGAGCAACTGCCAATGTTTTGTTTAACCTAATGTAACCATGTGCTGTACAACCCCAATTCCAAAAAAGTTGAGACTATGTGTAAAATCTACATAAAAACAGAATGCAATGATTTGAAAATCTCTTAAACCCATATTTCATTCACAATAGAAAATAGAAAACATATCAAATGTTCAAAATTCCGAAAATGTACAATTTTTTAAAAAAAAGTAGGGTAATTTTGAAATTGATAGCAGCAACATGCCTCAATAAAAGTTGGGACAGGGCAACAATGTTCTGGCAAAGTAAGTGCTGGGTACTGTATTTAATGAGTTCAATTGTATCTCTGAAGTTTGGCAAAAAGTATGTTGGCTGACACATTTAATCAAACTTATTTCCTTTTTAGGGTTGACTGTACAGATGTAGACGCTTGTATCAAGCAATGTCCTGTGTGTCATATTTACATTGAGAGGAATGAAGGCTGTGCACAAATGATGTGCAAGAACTGCAAACACACATTCTGCTGGTACTGCTTACAAAATCTTGATGTGAGTATCTGATAAAGGATTTGTAATTTTTTTTATGCAAAAGTGGGGCTGTGCCGCAACTGCAGAGGGTTAACTGCTCTTTACTGTCTAGAGGACTTGGAAAAGCACCTTTACTTGCCTGATCCTCAACTCCTGTAGGCTCCCCCATGCTGTTATGCACTGCATATTTAGCACATTATAAAAAAACACTTACCTGATAAATGATGCCCTATACTGAAGCACCATCAGAGTTCCCACAGGTCACGGGTGCTTACATCCTCTCCTGGTCTTCCAGGTTCATTCCCGGGCCATGATGATATCACTCCTGAGCATGCCCACGGGAGCCACATCATCATAAGACAGAGTGGTACCATAAATTTATGCAGAGCTGCGCATACGTGGCTTAGTATATATTACTACTGACAGGCAGGGAGAAGCATTTTTGACAGAAGAGACCAGTAGGGTTTCTTCTGTCATAAAACCCCTACCTGTCCGCTTTTTTTAATTTTTCAATTCCACTTTTTTGGTATATGAAAAGCTAACATTGCCATATCTTACTCGTGGTAGGGCTTTTATTTTGTTCTCAGTACCAGACAAAAAAAATCCAAGAAATAGTCAGCAGGCTGCATGGAACCATACAGAGTGCACTGATGTCCACACAATTGACTGACATGCCCCCCTGTCTTGTCAGCAGCATAGTCATACACTCTTCTCTGCTCTCTTCTCTACTAATACACAACCATATTAGTTAACCTAATCCCAAGGTACAGGACACAGACTTGATATTCATAAATCCTGGGTTATAGGCTGCTAACTTGAAGTGATTGGACACTGGTAAAGCTTTTGAGGACACACTCCCTGGACATCCTGCTATAACCCTACCCTACTTTGTGAGCCGTCAGTTTTTTGCTGGTGTTCTAAAGTAATGGACTTCTTATTCCTTAAGGATAAATCACTTCTAACTTAACCCGTTTATTTTACTTTTGGATTTGTCAATCAATTCTTCAGTCACTGACTGTCTTCTAATACAACAATAGCAGCAGTGCACCTGAATCAGTGCAACCTCAGTACTCACATGGTAGCTCTACCCAGAACGCACACCATGGGGACAGTCTGTAATGTTGCTTCAGGCACTGGATCCTGCTTGTGCGCTCACCTCGGCACTTGATGCAACGCATGTTAACCGCAGAGTGCTATACAGGTCCAGGGCTGTGGTCTATCCCTAAGGAACCCAGACCACAAAGAACCCTAAGCGGTATACCTAGCTTGTTGGGTCAAGTCTGGACCCTATATGGGACAAACGACATGGATAGGTAGCACAGGGTCACCCTGTTTATTAGACCATAGTCACACAACAAGTATAAGATATAATACCTCCATTACTTGCTTTACATTGTTTATGTGTAGGGGGATGACCAGTTGTTACATGGTTTACTGCCACTTCCACCTAGAGCCATTTATATGTTACTCAGACACTTCCTCCTGCCCTTCTGCTACATGGACTTTGCAACAGAATGACACCTGGGTTGCTGCGTACTCCTTCATAGACATACCTACCATCTTTTCTCACTGGCTTTATTTTCCATGGTAAAAAGCTTTATTCAAGTGTCTCTCGGATCAAACCTCCCTTACAGCTCCCTGTGCTTCCTCCTGACCTCAGTTTGGTTCTCTCTGCCCTGCAAAAAATATCCTTTGAACCCATTAGGGAACTTCCCTTGGATGACCTCTCCTGCAAGGTAGCTTTTTTGGCGGCAATCACGTCTGTCGATGTGTAGCTGAGCTAGTGGCCCTCTCTTGTAAGGAGAGATTTCCTCCACAAGGATAAAGTAGTCCTGCACTCAAGGCCCTCTTTTCTTCCTAAGGTCGTGTCAGGCTTTCTTCTCAACAAGGGCATAATACTTCCTTTTTTGTGCCCTGCTCGTAAGCACCCAAATGAGATTGCCCTGCAATGTCTGGATTGGCTGGAAGCAAGTGGCTGCACACAGAGGGAAAGACTTGTTGCGCTTGTTGTTGCCAACCCTTCTTATTCATTCCTTGGGGCATCCCAGGGTCTATGAATATCAAGCCTGTGTCCTGTACTGAATGATTAAGATAAAATAAATTTTGACTTACCTATAAATTCCATATATTGGAGTACAGTGCAGGACACAGGCCACCCTCCCTTCTGTTCCTTTGTTACTTTGCATTGCTTGCTAAAAAACTAAGGGACTACGGAGTGGGGTTAAGGGGGGGGGGGCGCAGGGGTGTGTCCTCAAAAGCTTTGCCAGTGTCAAATCACCTGAAGGTACCAGTACATAACCTAGAATCTATGAATATCAAGCCTGTGTCTTCTACTGTATTCCAAGATACCAAGTTTACAGGTAAGTCAATATTCCTTTTTTTACACTAATGAATGTTTCTACCTACTTTGTGCCTTAGTTTCAATAGAGCTTTGATTCCCCTTAAAGTCTTTGTGAATAGTAGAGGTATTGTGATAACTAGTGATCTACTCTTCATAACCTGCTTACATTCTTTAGGGTTCATTCAATGGACCCTGGTAATGCAACGGCTGATGTGCGGTTCAGCGGGATCACCACTGTGCTGATGTACTCATCTTGGCGCATTGCACTGTTTACTTTTTTTTTTTTTAAACAAACTTCCGTTCAATGTCACACAGACATTTATAAATTTGAATTGTCCGCCTCTGTGCTGTGCTGGAAAAAATTACTGCATGCAGTACCTTTTTATAGTGCACATCACCGCAACGTGGCGGTGTGAACCTGGCACACAGGAGACAAGGCATTTTGCTTTGTCATGAGGTGTGACTGTGTTGGAATAGCTGCCCAATGCAGTCCCACCACATCAGATGTGATGAATGTATCCTGCCTACCCTGCATTCTCCATATATTCCTCTGAAGCACCATAACACTGGTTTCATCACCACTCCCCAGTGGATTCTGCAAAGGAATATATGAAGAATGCATTATAGAAAGTGCACTGGCTGTCAAGATATGAGTGTGGGTTGAGGAAGATCTCACTGTCTTTAGACAGTTATATAGACCTGACAGCGGATTTAACCCATCTTCACTGAATCTAAGCTATGGTTTTGGGGAAGATTTTCACTTCAGATTGTAAAGTAAATAAGATATGCTTTTCTGTGAAAGTTTTCAAAATCAAAAAGAATGAATTAGAAGTTTCCTCTAGCTGACATATAATTAGCTTTGAAATAGAGCTGTCTGACAGATGAATAAGAAAGAGGACAGAGCCATAGGTGACGTGTTTTGTTATGATAGATTAGTGACATTTATTATTATTGCTTAGCAACTGAACATGCAGCATGTTAAGTACTGTAGAAACCTAACAATTTGCCAGTAAATTATTAATGGCGTTACAACTTTCCCTTGAATATTGTAGTTAGCTGCCACTGACTAATATTTTCTAAGCAGAACGCGGTTTTTAATAACCCAGACTAAACGAGAGAACACAAAAGCTCAGATGTCTGAGGCTAGCAGAACGTGCTGTTAAAGGGGAACAATGCTGGATTGCTATGTTCATTTCACTACTGTCAGAGAGCATACTGTATATTAAAAAAGATAATGCTAACAGAACCAACACAATTTAAAGAAAAAAAAAATGTACTGTATATCTATTCACCGCGGAGGCAGCATTTGATGACCCCTACTTCTGAAAATTCCTGGGGATCACAGAGTAGTAGTAGTGTGGATCATTCAAAGAATCACTTCTAGCATATCCTGGTACACGTCGCCAATGCTGCCCTCGTGGGAAATCTTTAATAACCAACAAAAAACATAAAATGGTGCAAAGGCCTAATACATTATCAGGTATAATTTTTAATAAAGAAAAAAAAAGGAAATGAGTGCATACCCACAAAAGACCTAGTCTGATAAGCAATGCAAACCAGACCCATGTGGCAGGATGTCCCTCACAGGGGGAAGTATCCCTGGCATCACTGAGATTCGCCAGCTAATACATTTCCAGGGACGAAACCCTCTTTATCATATTGATACTTACCCCTATGAGGGACTTTCTGCCACTGGTTTACATTGCTTATTAGCTTTGGGCTTTTGTGAGTATGCACTCATTTCCTTTTTTCTTTAATAAAAGGTATACCTGGTAATGCACTACACAGGATTTCTCAGTTAATTTGGCCTGTTGTTTATGATCTCTGCTGCATTTATGCTCCAATAAAAAAAGGTCTGAATCAGATTTAAGACTTATCTGCTCTGTGCAATAAAATTAGACAAAGCAACCTTTTCTGCTTTGCCCCGTGCCCACAGCTCCTGGTTCCTCCTCTTCTCTGTTTGTTACCATAGGAAGCCATTTCCTATCGCGGCATACCTGCTGCTTGCATCCATAGACAAAGAAAATGTTTCAGCCCCACCACCCACTCCTTCATCACAGGATTTGACTGACAGCAGTAGGATCCAATGACTCTTGCTGCCCCAGCAAAGCCCGTGAGAGTGGGGAGAGCTGGAGCACATCACTGGATCGAGTGAGGGTTCAGGTAAGTACTGTACAAGGGGTGGGGGGGGGGGGCGGTGGTGAGGGGGGCAATATTATTATTTAAACATTGTTTACCTTAATGCAGGGAATGCATTAATGTAAAAAATGTTTAGGCTTTAGAACCACTTTGAAGTCCAACTCCGGGCAAATTTTTATTTTTTATTATGGTCTCCCTGCAGGTGTTAAAAAAAGCAGCCCTGACTGAAATACTTAATTCCTCTCCAGTGCTGCCACCACAGTAATCTCTTTCCACCTCCTAGATGTCCTCCGTTTTGCAGGATAAATTATGCCCAGTGTCATTCAAGCCAGAAGACCAAATACATAAATGCTGGGTGTCATAGACACACCTCCTAACAGTTTGATTTATAGAGCGCTACTGACATCATCGTTCTGCATATTGAGAATGACCCCGCGCCAGGCTTTGATTGCGGTTTGTTGTTAAGCTTTCCTTCACCTCACGTGCATCCTTGAGTGCCGGTTCACACTGATGTGGTGTGAAATTCTCAGCTAATTCTGTACAGTTTCTGCACCGCATCAAAATCTCAACCCGTTAATGCAAACCACTGCGGTGTGTATGTTAACGACACCCCGAAATTGGTTCGCAAAATGCAGTGTGATTTGCAGAATTGGTTTGCATGGGTGGGAACACCTATGCAATCTGATTCTGGTGTGGCAAAAAAAGGGTCTTGGAAAACTTTGGTGTGGATGTGGAGCAATTTGAGCCATACAGAATGATGGCTCAAATTGCACTACTGCAGAGTCTCATGTGAATTGAACAGGAATGCAGTGCAATTCCTGTTTAAAACACATTCAGTTCCCACACCACAACCAGTGTGAACCGAGACTAAGCCCAGTTTCCAGGTACACACTGATGCGGGTTAGAAATCATGCAAGTTCAGTTGAACTCGCACGTTTTCAAACCGGTAATGCAGCCCGACTTCGGGGGTGATTTGACAGACATCTGTGCCAGTTCATGCACAGATGTCTATTCAAATTTCCCCCAAAGTCACCAAAAGTAGTAACTACTTTTGGGAATTGATGTGGTGCCACAAAGTCAGCTGCGCAGTGATTCGGATGGTGCCATTGCTGGCAATAGTCGCCAATTTGGCATGCAATTTGACATGTCAAACTCATGCCAAATCAGCCCAATGTAAGCGTGGGCTCAAAATGAGACCGGCCTGGGCTCCTCACTCCACAATCACGTTTCAGGTGCTGACTTGACTTATCGCCACCAAAGCAATCAATTGCACCAGACTGCACTACAAACTTTACAAAGGCACTAGCCCTTCCTTGTTTTTTTTGTACTTTTGTTCCTGGTTTTGTCTATAGTTGAAAGATTCTACTCCTATCCTGGTGACCACACAATAAGTGAGGGGAAATCTCATAGTGAAGACCAAAAAAAAAGAAAAACAGAAGTTTTGATCCATTCCCTCTCTATCCATAACCAAATGAGAAATTTTGGATGGAGCTGTACTAGAGATTCATGCTTGGATTGCTAATTTTCATGCTATGTCCCTGACGAGACCAAAGGTGAATATTATGCAGTGTTTTCGATTCTGTAAAAAAAACTTTTAACACACCCTGCCAGCTAGTACAAACAAACATACTTGATTGCTTAATGCCACATATAGTTGGAAAAAGTTCAAATTTCCATGAAGTGCAAAACTAGAAAGCCACAATTCCTGTTTGGAATATATCTACTTAGTTTTATTTGTTACCACACACTGTCATGAAACTGGATTCTCTATGTCAGTGACCATTTTAGTAAAAAGCTTCTATAGAAAAGTCATATATAAAGAGTGAATTTTTTTATATAAAATAATAGCCTCCCTTTTTTTACAGGCCCTCATTGGTAGTTTGCATTGGTTGCTAAAACTGTCATAAAAGTACATATCATTTCCTTGCTAGTGTTCTCTGGTAGGAAACAGATATGCGTTGAAATGGTTTTTACAACGTTGACATGGTGGTAGAATATTACAATTCAAAGCAATCAGCGTCAGCTCAAAACCAAACATAGTATCCAAAGCTGAAGCTGGCCGATCTTTGCTCAGTTTATAGTGATAGGTGATATGCCGGCAGTGTGCCTGCCTTTGTAATGATTGTGTACACAGTAAACAGAGCCCATTTACACATACACTTTGCAGCTGTGTGTGATCTCATTTCATCGGAGCACAGTGTTTACAATTTCTGCAGTGAAAAATGAAAGTTTCACAATGTATCTGGCCCATGCATACGTTTCTAAATGATTTGCGTGTCTCATCATTGCAACAAGCATGTTACTATATGGTAAAGTGAAAATTTGGATGCCTGTAAAGCAATTTTGTTAAAAAAAATGTTTTTATTTATGGTTCATTAAAGCTAAAGTTTAGGTATCAAAAAGGTGAAAGATATATTACAAATACACAACATACATTCCACAGTAGCGCTCACAAAAATATGTATATAGAAAAAGTGTCCATGAGAATACATAATTCAGTGTCCATAAAGATATGAAACAATGTCCTGTAGTCCCATATAAGACACCAATTCCAATCCACTTAAATGTTATAGTAATCTTCCACCACAGCGATGTGTGCCACTTCCGCTCCCTTAAGAAAAACGCTCACCAGATGCTGTTGCCATTCACTCTCGTGTTTGGAAAAAATTGCTTAAATGTTAAATTAAAGAGCTGTTAATAGACGCCAGACTCTATCCAGATACCTGACTTCACACTCCACGTGTAGGGATAGAAGACAAAGCCTCCAATAGTGTAAAATAACTTAAGGTAGCTGATTCATTAAAAAGTATTGCACGTACATTAAATACAACTTAAGCAAGCCTTCATAATGTCGGTTCAAATCATGTCAGTGACACTGTGCTGTGATCTCACCGCTCCTTCACTCGCATGCCACGAGTCCTTCTAATGTTAAGAAACATTAGGGATTTGACATGTTGGTGGCCACTCCAGTTGATGATCCATTCTGTTTTGGCATTTGAGCATTGAGCTCTGCATTGTGTATTTTCCAGCCCTGTGTGTTTTATGGTTGAATATGTTTTTATTCATAGAAAAAGTATTATCAATGCAGAAAATAAAGAAGTATAAAAGAATCATAACAGTCCTTGTCAGTTATTATGCATCTCGGATACAACTACTACTTCTGGATATAGTATTTGGTGAGTTTTAAACTGGCATCCACCCCAGGATACCTAGGTATATCCAGGGCACTGGAACAGAATGATGAGGTAGGACTCAGCAAAATCAGATGAGGGGGAACCTCTGATAATGTTATATACTATTGACATTCCCTGCCGCGGACCAGAAACCTGAGTCCCGTCAGGGGGAAGAGGGCACCCCGTTCCATGAGGTGTTGATCCCCAATATCTGTATAAGTTGTAGGCAAGAGAAACTAGCAACATACACAAATTAAGAAAGATAAAGAAAGAGAAAAAAAAGGAAAAGAGCCAGTGAGAGAACAAAGTTAGTAGAAGAAAGAGAAAGGTGCAAAGGAGCTACAAAAGAAAGAGGGAGGAGGAGAGTGAGAGGGAAAGGAAGGGGGATAGGCAGCATTATAGCCTAGGTGAAAAGGTGAAGATGATAAATTCAAAGGGTGTCTGTGGGGGAATAGATTCGTTCACACCACTGTGGAGGGAGGTGATGGCGCAAACCGTGATTTGAGTGAGTTTGTCAGAAGTGGAATAATGAATCCAAATCGTCCACAGAACCTTGAACTTAACCCGGGTATCCCATTCCCGGGTCTCTAACTCCTCCATAAGCATGATATCATTCATTTCACTTACCCATTTAGAAAAGGAGGGAGGGGTGGAGACCTTTCAAAATCTCGAGATAAGCTGTCTACCTGCTGTAAGAAAGAACCGCAGGAGGCTGGATTTTTGTGATTTAACCGAACCTGGGAAGATAGAGAGCAGGGCAATGAAGGGATTGGGGGATATGGGATCGTCATAAATCTCTGTATACGTCTGGAAGATTTGTGTCCAGAAAGATTTAGTAAGAGGACAATCCCACCAGATATGTAAAAAGGATCCTTTCTCCAGGTGACATCTCCAACAAACATCCGGGCTGGACGGAAAGAAACGGTGTATAGTTGTGGGCACATAGTACCACCTTGTTAGCACTTTATCGTTTTTCTCCAGTCCATAACTTGAAACTGAAGATTTATGCGTGAACAGAAAGGCCTTGTGCCAGTCCACCTCAGGTATCTCTGTCCCCAGTGACTCAGACCAAATCCTGGTATATACAGGCAGATTCCCATGGACATTGCTTTGGATAACTTTATAGATTTCAGAGAGCGAGTGGTGAGGAATCTCAGGCAGTATTCAAAAGTTTTGAGAGTTCTAGGAGTTTGTGTGGTGGCATGTAAAGTCTTACATAAAGTGGCAAGGTGAAATCTGGTTAACCAGGACACCTTTGTGCGCTCAGCCAAAGGGCCCATCACTAAGTCCCCGGTGGTCTGGTGGACATATTGTTGTGCCGTGGGCGAGGAGGATCTATCGTAAGCAGCAAGGGTCTGCACCCCTATGCCCTCAGGAAATTCAGGATGGTCAAATAGGGCGGATAATGGGCTTGGCTCTGAGGATGAGGCATATCTATTCCTTTTTTTGTACCATATCTGTAAAGCGGCTGCGGTCAAAAGGGAGAGTGTGTGAAATTTTTTATAGTGCGGGTTACCCCAAAGGAGGGCTCTAAGATCTACAGGCGACATGTCTTGCTCCACCTTTGTTGATAATTTAAGTAGCAGGCATGGGAACCATTCCAGGAGCCGGGACAGTATAGCATCCAAGTGATAAATGTCGAAGTCTGGGAGACCCAGCCCCCCCATTAATTTTGGTTGGCAAAGAAGCTGGTGTTTGAGTCTGGGATGTTTCTCTTGCCAAACATACATAATTGCTAAGGACTCGAGGCTGCGAAAAAATGATGGTGGGAGGGCGATTCGGAGTGTCTGATATAAATATAAGAGTTTCGGAAGAATGTCCATTTTTAGGACATTTATACGGCCAAACCAGGAGAGATTGAGATCCGTACGTGATTCAGTTAGTCGTCTGATTTTAGTTAAAAGGACTGTAATTAAGAGTGTAAATGTCAGAAGTGTAGGTCAGTATCGCCGTGCCCAAGTACGTGATCGCCCTAGGTTTCAATTGGAACTGATAGTCAGCTTGGAGAAGCGTAAGTGTGTTCTGTGGAAGTGATATATTGAGAGCTTCCATTTTAGATAAGTTCAGTTGGTAGTTGCTATAAGTCCCGAACCTGCGAATCTCCATTAAGATAGAAAGGATACTAATGAGGGGTTGTGTCACATGTAATAAGAGATCGTCTGCATAAAGTGTGATTTTTTTATGTACAGAGGGGGTATGAATACCATGGATCGATGGGTTCGCTCTAAGGGCCTGGGCTAGGTATTCAATAGTTAATGCAAATAGAAGGGGTGATAGAGGACACCCCTGTCTAGTGCTGTTTGCAATTGTCAGTTGGAAGGATTGGGTACCATTGACAATAACTGTGGCTGTAGGGGACGAATATAGTGCCATGATACGGCTAAGCATCTTAGAGCCAAGGCCCGATCTGAGCTAACGTGTGACGCAGAAAGGTCCAGCTGACCCTGTCAAAGACCTTCTCCGCGTCACACCGCAGTGTGCAATCGAGTCTAGCCCGGAACCGAGATTCTACGAATCGGCATAGTACCGTGATATAAGCAGGGGATGTCGGTGTCAATAACAGTTACCATGGGTTAGGAAGGTTGACTGTTAACGTTTGTCGTGATCTGTCCCCACAGGAGATAGTGGGGAAGAT
>BLSH010427592.1:641066-663183 GCA_018402905.1 Glandirana rugosa | reverse complement strand
AATGTCATTGGTCCCAAAAAAGTGTCAAAAACCTCCGACATGTCCGCCCCGATATCGCAGTACCGATAAAAATCGCAGATCGCCGTCATTACCAGTAAAAAAAAAATAAAATAATAAAAACGCCATAAATCAATGTCCATAGTTTGTAGACGCTATAACTTTTGCGCAACCCAATCAATAAACGCCGATTGCAATTTTTTTAACCAAAAATATGTAGAAGAATATATGTCGGCCAAAACTGATGAATAAATTTGTTTTTTATTTTTTATTTTTGGATATATATTATAGCAAAAAGTAAAAAAATATTGTTTTTTTTCAAAATTGTTGCTCTTTTTTTGTTTATAGCGGCGATCAGAAATGACGCAGAGGCGATCAAATACCACCAAAAGAAAGCTCTATTTGTGGGAAAAAAAGGACGCCAATTTTGTTTGGGTACAACGTCACACGACCGCGCAATTGTCATTCAAAGAGCGACAGCGCTGAAAACTGAAAATTGGTCCGGGCAGGAGGGGGGTTTAAGTGCCCAGTAAGGAAGTGGTTAAGTGAGGTGGCAACGTCTGACCATCCTGTTAGCGTGGACCACAGTGCTGGTGAGAAATTTGAATTTAATGTTGCTGTATTGGGTAAAGTAGTTGGTTCTTTGGCCAACGTACTTGCAAAAATGAATGCTTCAAATAATATTAGTACGGTATGGAATGGCGGTGGCTCAGGTATGATACCCATGTCTGATAATGTTTATTTTTCAAAAGGTAACCCCGCCATTCCACTGAGTGTTAACCAAGTAAATGATGTTAGTGTGGATAAATTACCTGTTTATATTAATACCAATACCATTTCTTCTGTGTCTACTCCTGTTTTAAAGTCACTTTCTTTACCAACACAAGCTCTAGTCTCCGAATCTTGTCTCAAGGAGGCCCTTCTTTGTGAATTATCTCCCCTGGGCTACCATTTATCCACTGCGGTTAAAGAAAAGATATGGCGTGGGGAATTTATAGACATTTTATCTTTACTCCCATCTTTAAAAGAGTTCTTACAGAAGTCTGATAAGAGAATGGACACTAGGTCAGAGGAAGACAGGAGGAGCAATTCCTCTGTCTTTTCAGAACTGGCTACAGGCCTTTTGTATTTTTGCATCAGTGATGGGAGAGCGTTTTCCTAATTAATGCTCAGGATTGTTCCAACACTTAGATATAGTGGCTGAAGCATATCGCCACTTTGGTGGTATCTCTTGGTTTAGTTATGATGAGAGCTTTAGGCAGAAGCTTTCAGTCCACCCATCCCTCCGCTGGGGGGTTAATAAGGACGTAGGTCTTTGGTTGAACCTTATGTTGCCACAAAGACCTCAATATACTCCAAGATCTCCAGCAAATACTCAGTCTACCTTTCGTAAAGGAGTATGCTACGCATTCAATGACTCCCAATGCAGATTCCTATCGAATTGCAGGTACAAGCACGAATGCTCGTTCTGTGCAGGTGCTCACCCAGCATCCCGTTGTTTTAAAAAATCCTCTAGCACACTCCAATCCAGAGACAGTAATGTGAAAGGCATGGACGCCAGTGAGGCTGTCAAAAATGCTGTTCTGGCTAGAACATTACCAAGACTGCAAGATGGCGGAGCTACTTTATAAAGGATTTCACAATGTTTTTTTAGTTCCTCAATTTTTAGGTGAAGGTTGTCTTGCGGTTAATAATTTACGTTCTGTACTAGCTCACCCTGACATAGTTAGGGAGAAGATTGCGAAAGAATTGCAAGAGAATAGAATTGCCGGCCCCTTTTATTCCCCCCCATTTAAGAATTTTCGTGTGTCCCCTTTAGGCTTGGTTCCAAAAAAGGAGCCAGGTTCTTTCCGTTTGATTCATCATTTATCCTACCCTCTAGGTAGTTCTTTGAATGATGAAGTAGCGGAAATGGAAGCATCAGTATCCTATGCTTCCTTTGACGAGGCGCTGGTGCTGTTAAGACTATATGGCAAGGCATCTTTAATGGCGAAAGCTGATATAAAATTGGCATTTCACCTTTTACCGGTCCATCCCACGGGTTTTAATTCTCTTGGTTTTTGTTTTGAAGGTCAGTTCTATTTCGACAAATGTATGCCCATCGGTTTTTCTAAGTCTTGTTTTTATTTTGAAGCCTTCTCTTCTTTCTTGCAGTGGGTTTTGTCGCAGAATTCCCCCCAGGGTGGTGCTATTCACTATTTAGATGATTTTTTGTTTATAGGCCGAACTGAAACACAAGTTTGTTCTGATATGCTACATTGTTTTTTCAACATTTGTGAATCCTTTGGTATTCCTCTAGCCCACGAGAGAACCATGGGCTTGGTGACAGTCATAGAATTCCTGGGCATTACTATTGATTCAGTCGCCATGGAATTCCATCTGCCAATATCGAAAATTACAAAGATAAGGTCTTTGATCTCTATTTTTCTATCTAAAAGAAGGGTTCTTTTGCGGGATGTTCAGTCCTTGT
The DNA here is from genome assembly GCA_018402905.1 of Glandirana rugosa. Taxonomy (NCBI): domain Eukaryota; kingdom Metazoa; phylum Chordata; class Amphibia; order Anura; family Ranidae; genus Glandirana; species Glandirana rugosa. The sequence continues at coordinate 660,716 of BLSH010427592.1, read as the reverse complement.
TGGGACTTTTGGTTTTTGCGTCCAGGGTAATTCCGGTAGCCAGGATCTTTTCTCGGAGATTTGCTCTAGCCACTAAAGGGCTTAAGAATCCTTTTTCTCATGTCTCCATTACTCGCCCCATTAAAGAGGATTTGAAGGTATGGGATCAATTCTTGTTAAATTTCAATGGTCATGCATTATGGCAGGCCGATTTCATTGAAGATTTGGATATATGCCTATTCACTGATGCATCTGGTTCGGTTGGCTTTGGAGCTTTCTTAGAAGGTCACTGGTGTGCTGATGAATGGCCGGAGCCTTGGAAGTCTCCAGATATCATCTGTAATTTAGTCTTATTAAAACTCTTTCCAGTGGTTGTGGCAATTGTTATTTGGCACCAATTTTTTTAAAATAAGCGGGTTATCCTTCATACAGACAATAAAGGTGTGTATTTTGCTGTGAACTGCTTGTCATCAAAATCTGAGTTTGAAATAAAATTGCTCCGTTTTTTGGTTTTGCAGTGTATGACCTATACCATTTGGCTTAAAGCAAAACATGTTCCTGGTTTTACTAACGGGATTGCCGATTCATTGTCTCGTTCACAGTTCCAGAGGTTTTGAGAGCTCGCTCCAGAGGCCGATCAGGAAGGATATCCGTGCCCAGAGTTTCTCTGGGGCTTGATTTGGGACTAATCGAGGCCAATCTGAGGCATTCCATCGCCCTAAAACTTGGAAGGAATACTTACAAGCCTGGTCTAAATGGTGTACCTTTTGTTCAATGCATAACATCTCTGTCAATTCTGTTAACGCCTATACAGGTTTAGGTTTAGTTTCCTATTTAATTCAGGCAGACCTCAGCCCTGCCTCAATTAATAAGGTCTTAGCAGGGGCCTAATTTTTTCTCAAATTTGCTGATCTTCCTTCTCTATCATCCTTTTTTTGCAGTAAAACAAGTTTTGAAGGGTTTTAGAAGATCCTCCCCAGTTATGGATAAGAGGCGCCCAATTTCTTCCGATTTATTGGCAAAGCTAATGTCAGTACTGGAATCAGTTTGCTTCTCCCCGTATGAAGTTTCTTTATTCAGGACTGCCTTTGTTCTTGCCTTCTTTGGTGCTTTCAGAATGGGGGAGCTCACAGCACCAAATAAAGCTTCTTCCTCTTTTTTATTATTTTCTGACATCTCTTTAATGGGAGATTCAGTAAGAATTTTTCTCCGCAGATCGAAGACGGACCAATTAGGGAAAGGCCAATGGATCACGCTTTACAGAACTCCTTTCCAGAATATCTGTCCAGTTTTCAGGATTACTCAATATCTGTCTGCTAGACCCCCCTTTTCAGGTTCCTTTTTTATTCATATTAATTTGTCTCCATTAACAAGATTCCAGTTTTCATCTGTCCTGTCTTCTTGCCTTTATAAAATGAATCTTTCTGGGTTTTCAATTTTCCTCACATTCCTTCAGAATAGGTGCAACAACTGAGGCCAGTCTTCTCGGTTTCTCTAGTGATGATTTGAAAAAATTGGGTCGTTGGGATAGCAATAGTATTAAGTCATATGTTCGCCCTGACCTTGTTGTTGTCTGATTTCTCTATAGGTGCTACGAGAAGTGTAGTTTGGCTAATTGGTCACTCCTTCATATTTTGGGCCACAAAGAGAGCTTCAACCAGGAATTTCAAAACTAATCTCGGTTTGGATGAAGGACTATTTCAGGTTTTATGGTGGGGAATAAGGGGTCTGAGATGGAGGAACCTGAGGGACCATTTAATTTATTTGTTAGGACAATGGCCTACCCCAGATGTTCTTGTGATTCACGCCGGGGCTAATGACCTGGGAAAAATTAAAACTTGGGATTTGATCTGTGAGATGAAGAGGGATTTATCTTCTTTTAAGTTGTTGTTTCCTTCCACAGTGATAGTATTTTCGGAAATGGTACCAAGACTTCTTTGGTCCAACTCCAGTAATCTTCATTATTTAGATAAGATTAGAAAACGATTAAATAGGACTATACGCAATTTAGTGATTTCTCAAGGTGGTTTTTCTTACCGCCATATAGATCTTGAGGGTTTCCTTCCTGGTCTTTATAGAGTTGATTTTGTGCACCTGTCAGACCTCGGGTTAGATATATTTTGTTTAGGTTTACAGAACATGATCGAGCAGGCCACGGCGTTTGGGGGGCTTCAGCCACTCGGTTCCTGAGTGGCTTTCAGCTGTTGGGGTTTGCCATCCAGCTCAGTTCTGAATGGACTAGGTCATAGGATTAATAAATAAATGATTTATGGTAATGTAATTTTACGTTTAAATATATTACTGGATTACTATTGTTCAATTTTGGGTTACCCTTAATAAACGCAGTGGCCTTTATAGCCCATTTAAAAAAGTTGGTGTTTTGTCTATTTATTTATTTTATTATATACTTTGTGCTGTCCCATGGTTGAGCCCCTAGCGATCAAGCGGGGCTCCATGGGACAGTACAAACTGCTCTCCCTGTTCTCCCCCCCTTCTCTCCTCTCTTTAGGTTGCTCCGGGTGACGGCAGATTGCAGAGCAGTGCAGCAACAAGGCTGTGATTGGTCATTTTGGGTGGGCTGGAGCCAGACAGAGTGTATAAAGCTGGCGGCTTTCCCGCTCTGTTTGCCGCCTGAGGAAACCCCCCCGCTGGAGACGGAGCTCCGTGCTCCCACCCTCCCTATTTTGAATATAACTCCCCTGTCATGGCATTTGTTAGTGGGGTTTGTCATCCAGCTCAGTTCTGGATGGACTAGGTGATAGGATTAATAAATAAATGATTTATGGTAATGTAACTTTAAGTTTAGATATATTACTGGATTACTATTGTTCAATTTCGGGTTATCCTTAATAAACGCCGTGGCCTTTATAGACCATTAAAAGAAGTTGGTGTTTTGTCTATTTATTTATTTTATTATATACTTTGTGCTGTCCCATGTTGCTTCACTTGTTCAGTCATATAAAAGAGTTATTTCATCTGCACATGGTTGATTATTAAAAGTAAACAGGAATTTGCGTATCACATGATTTAGATAAAGTAAATATTCACACAATTTATTTTGTGAAATAACTTACTTATTAAATAATTACAAACATCTATTTCAGATTCAGAATGCTTTATTGATCCCAAAGGGAAATTATTGAAATTATTTGGCTCAGAACAGAATAATTTATTTTAGGAAGAAAAATAAAATGGCACAACACTCCATATAGTATTTTTTGTCTAATAAGATCAGTTATATCTTAGAAAAAAATTAGAAAACAGCATTGGAGATTCTGTGGCTAAGCTGAATATGCACGTCACTAAAGATTTTTTTTGCTCTAATATATTTAAAATACATTTTGTTTTTGAAGAGGTATGCTAGAATAGGTGTTTATTTTATTTTAGAAGAGGTATGCTAAATATCAATGGCAGCAAATAAAAAAGCAAAATGTTAAATGAGGCTGATCATTAAAAAAAAATAAAATAAATCAGAAGAAAAGCAAGTTCACTTCCTTTCCTAATCCTCAGTGAATAAACAGACTGCAAAAACGACCCTGCGTAGCACCTGCTGTATTTGTTTGCATGTGGACACTATCCAAGTCACTGTAAGATACTACAATTTAGAAATGATAAAACAGAGTTAATGCTACTGCTGAAATTTTACCAAAAAATAAATGAGAGAAAAAAAAGAAGAAAATGATTGGCAAATGCTGTTGTGAAGCACTGCAGTGCTCTGCTGATGACTGGAAGTAAAGGATGGAGGGACTAAAAAATGATGAACAATAAAATATAGGTGGTATACGAGATTCACTTAGCAACCTCCAGGAGAATTGAAATAATTGAATCACTTCAGCTCCAGCATCTATTTACCCCTCATGGACTAGAACAATTATCATCATATGCAGTTTAGAGGTCATCCCTTTAAGCTTTAGATGAAGAGTAACAGAGTAAATACAAACAGTAAAGTTACTTTGTATCTCTGGATCAATGTTTATATAAACACTCTTCGGAAGGCCCTTCTTAACAGCCACAGGGTTCATGGCCACTCTGTACAATAAATGCCCACAGTCATACGTTAAAAATATGTGCCCATGACTCCCGACTAGATGTAAACAAAGATACTTTTATTAACCCACCACTACATGTTTATATAATCCACTCTCTTTATTAATGTAGTGTCCCCCTGTGACTGTCCATTATGGAAATAACAGTGTATCTACCTTGTATACCAAACGCTGATTGAGCCGTCGCTTGTCTCCTCTTTCTGCCCGACATATGCAGTGGACGAGGCCGGGGACATCAGTCAGGAGGGGAGGAGAGAGGCGGCCCTGCCCACTGCATCTGTCGGGCAGAGAGAGGAGACAAGCGACGGCTCAATCAGCGCTTGATATACAAGGCATATACACTATTATTTCCATTATGGAGAGTTACAGGGGACATTACAGTAATAAAGAGAGTGGATTATACAAAAAAAAACCATTGATTTAAACAGCGGTACATGAGGGGGGCGGCGCAGACACGGAGCTGTGAGGCATAGAGAGGAGGGGGGAGAGGAGAGGGGGAGAGAGCAGACAGGACACACAGCGTAGGCTGTGGATGATGGAGACACACACTGACTCCTATATCATAGCTTGGCAGCCATGATATTTCGGAGTCAGCGCAGAGAGGGGAGGGGGGAGGGCAGACAGGACACACAGCGCAGGCTGTGGATGACGGAGACACGCACTGACTCCGATATCACAACTTGGCAGCCATGATATCTCAGAGTCAGCGCAGAGAGGGGAGGGCAAAATCTGGCAAAATCAGCCAGGTATTACAGGTGATACAGGACCAAATGACATAGCATAAGCTTTAAGGGAACAGGATCTTTATTTTTATTTTTTTTGGGTTAACAAACACTTTAAAACAAAGTTGCTGATTCAATGATGATAATTTCTCCAATAGTGGCAAACTGTTATCGTATTACCCCTGTACTGTGGCTCTGATGGAAGAAAAACCCCCACATATAGCTGTGAGAGCGCTTTGTCAAGGACTTGACAAAGCGATCTGTGGCGTGAAACAGGTTTTCACGCAACCCATCAAGCTTGTTGTCCATCTCCCTGAGGTTTACCCCCAGTGACTTCCAGTTCCTGTTGCATCACTTCCTGTGAGTCATGCTAGCCTGAACGATCCCAGCTTGGGACTCTTCACTGGAACTCATTCTATCTCCACTCATTCTACCAGTCTTTGGGGGGGGGGCGGGTCTTCTATCAGAGCTGTAATACAAGGATAACAGGATGACAGCTTGTCACTACTGATGCAATTATAATTAACTTTGTTTTAATAAAAGTACCTTTGTTGACATCCAGTCAGGAATCATGGGGACATATTTTTAACATATGACTGTGGACATTTATGGTATAGAGTGGCCAAGAGCGCTATTGTTCTTGGTTCTTTTTAATTTAGTTCACCATTCCAAGTGATTTTCTATAGTGGCTATAGATTACATGTACAAATTACCCATATGAGAGTAGAGATTTAGCCCCTGCTCACATCAGGCCTATTGCTGGCAATTGCACCATCCAAATCGGTGCAACGCCGACTTTGCAGTTACCAAAAGTAGTTCCTGCACTGCGTTGGGTGACTTCGGAGGTGATTTCAATAGACATTTGTGCATATACCCGCACAGATGTCTCTCAAATCGCCCCTGAAGTCAGACTAAAATGCTGGTTTAAAGATGAGAGTTCAGATTTCAAACCCACGTTCAGTGTGAACCTAGGCTTAGCGCCAGACCTTTTGGGATTGTGCCTTTTTAACAGCAGCAGCTGTAGTAGCTATTGTATAACACAGCAGCTTCCAGCTGTCATTTTGACAGGCCGGAAATGCCAGCAAACATGCAGTGGGAGGAAAAGGACACAGTAAATCAATTAGGTTTTTTAGGGGAGTTGTATGTTACATACCCAATGTTCACTCTGACTAAAAAGAAATACAATATTCACACAACATGATCTAGTTCATCACTAAGCGCATGTAACAATAAATACTGCTAAAAATGTTCTCAAATTTTAATATAAAGAGGCTGAATTACTAAAGGAGTTGAGAATGTCCACGCAATAAATTGTGTGAATATTGACTTAAATTGTCCATTCATTTGCAGATGACATAAACTGTCATCAAAAATTATACTATGGTATTGGCATGGGGCTTTTAAGGCACAGCATTCATTTAGCATTAAAAAACATTTTATTAGTTCATATTTGTTTAAAAACAGTATATACTCTTATTGCGGAACAAATTTTTTGTATATCATGATAAAATACAAAGCCATAAAAAAGCCAGCATTGACAATGTAGTTTGTTCAGATATAATAGTCTTTATGGTTCAACGCGTTTCCTCTACATTGTCCTCTTCACCGATACAGACTTTATATATCATACAATCTCATTTATATGGTGAAGAACTTATGCTGCTACTTCTCTCATAGTAGAATGGTATTCATTTGGTCCAGAATAATGACATGCTATCAAGTCTCTTGCAGGAGTTGTCATAGCATAACAAGTAGTGTGACTGCAATCCGTGACTACCCAATGTTGGGATATAAAATATACTGTATCAAGGAGCCTTAGAGTTCAAAGTATATAGTCTTTTCAAGGGATCTTGAAAGATATAGGCATAGGTATATGATTTAGTAATGTCCAAAATCAGTAATCCAATAGTTCATCTATGACTTTAAAGCATTCAAAGTCTTTAGCAGCTCGCCATTGGGCATATATAACCAAAATCTAGTTCCCAACCTCCCCCCTGCAAGTTAGCCCTCGTTCACACTGGAGCAATTTGTCATGCGATTTGCCAGGTCAAATCGCATGACAAGTCGCAGCCTGTTGCCGGCAATGGCACTGTTCCAATCAGTGTGACACTGACTTTGCTGCGATGCACCGATTTGCAAAAATAGTTGTTTTGCTACTTTTTGGATTTCGGATGTGACTTCAATAGACATCTTTGCATGAAGCCACACAGATGTCTTTCAAGTAGCACCTGAAATCGCCATGACCTGCTACTTTGAAATCACACTACTTCAAGTGAAGTAGCACGATTTCAAAGTAGCATCAATGTGAACCAGGGCTTAAGATCACAATGTGCTGGTATGCATGGCATACTAGCACATTGTAAAAGACACTGTAAAACAAAGCTTTCCAGTGGATCACTGTCACCACTGTCAGGGCTTCCATGTGTACCTGGTCTTCCTTCTGGGTTTGTGGGCTCTGGTCATTTGAATGGCCGAACTGTCAAGACATCCCTCCCGCACATGCGCACAGGAGCCACGATCGTGGCACAGCACTCTGAAGGGATGGCATAGTATGCTGCCCCTTCAGAGCACAGTGTGCATGCGGCGGTGGCGTCACCAGTTGCAGAAATAGTGAATAGCTCCTAAACGGTGCACATTTATGAGATATTTGGTGTACCTAAAAGTAAGCCTTATTACAAGCTTACCTGTAGGTACAAGTCAACAAACAGTGTTTACTGTTGCTTTAATAATTTAGTGCCTTGGCATATGATTTATTTATAATTTTAAGGAATAAGTAAGACCAATGGTAAAATAAATGTATGCACAATTTATGAATTCTTTATTTGTATAAAATGAAAAACAAAGAAACAATAATACAACCTAAAGACAATGTTTTTTCTCTTATGCATAATATACTGTATGTAGTACCAGATATTTTCACCACCTTTAAAATACTCATGTTAAAACCAATTCTTCTAATGCTCCAAGCCTAGAGGTGGAAGTGATTAGGGGTCGAGAGCTGCTGTTTGAGCAAAAAAAGGTGCAACAAAATGCTCATGCACCATGTTTTCATGCACACCCATTGAAGTCTCTGGGGCCCAATCTGCCAAAAAGAAGCTCTTGTACTTTTTTGAGAGACAGGTGTTTTGCTACAGGCAACAGAATGCTCAGATGTGAACAGGGACCACAAATTAATGGGATTTGCCTTCAAGCAGAAAATCGCTGAGGCATGCATGGGGTCTTAGTCTTCTTCCTTAAAGTGTTACTAGAACCCACAACTGTAAAAATCAGTCTGTATATGCAGTAAAGCATGCTTGTTATACTCACTGTGGAACTTAAGGCGTTAATCCTCTGCATTGTGTAAAAAGGCTGCTTGATCTTGTCTTCTCTGTTCTTCCCATTCTTCCATTTTTTTTTTTTTTGGGAGAGTGCATGTGATCAGCACAGGGCCAATCTGCACTGTCCAGACAGGTCAGGGGTCCTACAGATTTATAAGACAGTCAATGCAGAATGAAACTCCTTCTAAAAGCTTTAACCAGACACTGATAGGAGTCACAAGACTGCTATATACTGCTGATGAGAAGGTATTTAGCAGTTTATATTTACTAAAACTATTGCATTTCCATGTTCTGTGTACTGTGAAAGACCAGATGTAGTGAATGCAGGGTCCTGGGCTTAGTAACACTTTAGATTATCCAAAGGTACAGTTTATTCACACACTGAGGTTGATTTACTAAAACCGGAGAGTGCAAAATCTGGTGCAGTCAATCAGCTTCTAACTTCAAGTTGTTCAATTAATCTTTGACAAAAAAACCTGGAAGCTGATTGGTTTCTATGAAGAGCTGCACCGGATTTTACACTCTCCAGTTTTAGTAAATCAATCCCACTGTGCATTTATTGTAAGCTGATGTTTACCTTGGTTCGTCTACATCAGGGGTCCTCAAACTATGGCCCTCCAGTTGTTCAGGAACCACAATTCCCATCATGCCTAGTCATGTCTGTGAATGTCAGAGTTTTACAATGCCTCATGGGATGTGTAGTTCCGCAACAGCTGGAGGGCCGTAGTTTGAGGAACCCTGGTCTACATCATACGTTTTACCTTTCTCTTCAACAATTTGTCTTTATAGTTTATTTGCATTGGTCATATGCCTATGTTCTTGTTAATATGCTTATACTTTTTATCAACATTTGTGTAATATTTACACCTATGCTCACACTTTGTTAACAAGCATTGAGCATGTATTTTGAGAGTGCACCTATTCATTTCTAATGAACCACCAAAGCACATCTACACGACAATCACCTGAATTCTATGCAGTATGTTAGATAAAAAGGGTCAGACACCTTTGGTACGTGGATGGCCATTCACCAAATCCTTAGATCTCTGATATGAGGAATTGATCAATAAGTGCACATTTTAAAGTGACTGAGAAAGCAAAGCTACAATATAATTGTACCTAAAACACCTACACCTATCTATAATTTTTTTTTTTTTTTAATGGAAATTGTATGAAGAAACAGAACTATGCATGACTTGACTGGCCCACCCTATAAATAATCTTTTTTTTTATGTATAATTGTTGTATTTTCTTTTTTTTTCACTTTGTGATTTGGATATTTGTATGCTGCACTGGTGCACTATAGTAGAGGGGTGCTTCAAAAATGTTTTTATCACAAGAAAACAGAATTGGTGCATTGTGTTTTCTAAACTTGCTACAACCCATGATTTAAAGGGACTATGCAACAGCTTTAAAGGTTTATGAGATTAGGATTGGATGGAAGCAGCCTACCAGTCAGATTTAGGGCAGTAAAAGCTAAAGTATATGTGAAACGTTTATAAAACAAAACAACCTTGTAACCTTGTAAAATAACCTTGTAAAACCTTTGTAAAACAAACCTTGTAAAACAACCCATTCAGTTAAATAAAAAAAAATGAAAGATAAAATATTTGTGTGTGTGCTTTTCCTACATGCGGTAAGGGTATCATGTTAATCATTTGCATAAGTTATTGCATGCGGTAAATAAAGTCCAATTTATATAAATAAATAAATAACAATTTTGCGGTAAACAGCAAAAAAAAAAAATTATCAGTAATTATCGCAAAAAATTGTGCGGTAATCTGTTAAATCCAATACACAAACAAAACAGGGACTAAAAAAAATGCATTAAAACACCACCCTTTTGGTGGCAATAACCAATGTGGTACCAGAAAGAGGGGCCTATTCACACCCTCAGAAAGGGGCATTTCATCCACTGAGAGCCTAATTCAACCCACAGCAGACTCACAGAAAGGCGTACTGTTCCATCCACAGAAAGGCGTACTGTTCCATCCACAGAAAGGGGTGCAATACTACCCTCAGGGAAGGGTTTAATTCCACCCACAGAGAATCCATAGAAAGTTTACACTATTCCACCAGCAGTGGACACACAAAAATGTGGCATACATCACGAATATTTATTTATTTATTTTTTTATTAAATCAAAAAGGCATGACGAGCAGTGCAAATTAAATGCAAACATCGGCTGAAACTTAACATTAAGGCCCCTTTCTCACTTGGCGGATCCACTCAGCGGACTCTGCCAGCTCAGCGGGAGATCGCTCTGTTGATCCCCGCTGAGCCGGCTGATGACAGGTCTGTCTCTGCTCACTGTGCAACGACGGACCTGTCAGAGCCCGCTATTTTCCATGGGGAAGATCGGATGAAAACGGACAGCATGTCCATTTTCATCTGATTCTATCCAATCCGATCGGCTGGACGGATGGCGAACGTATCGCCATCTGTCTGTTTTGAGCGGAACTTGTCGGATTAGATGGCACAGATGGGTGTCAGCGGACACATCTCTGCTGACATCCACCTGCCCATAGAAGTGAATGGGTGGCCCGCTCGGTTCCGCCTGAAAAACGGGCAGGCGGATCCAAGCAGGCCCATAGTATGAAAGGGGCCTAAGAACTTTAAAAAAGTAAAGGTTTACAAAAGTGCAACAATGGAGTATGTCAACCATGACAATTACTCCAGCTAGAAGTGACCTCTTGAATTCTTCAGATGTCCACAGACAAGCTTCATGAGCTTGAGGATGAGTTTGCCCCTCATCCCTCCCTAAAAGTACTAACCAAAATTAAAATGCAGTCACGCGTAGTCACACAGATGCATATCGAAAAAGCCAAACAGCACCTTTTTTTCTGTGAACAGAAAACATTTGAGCATGGGGAACGGACAGCTAGGTTATTGGCATATCTTGTACATATGGATACTAGCCCCCCTGTGGTGGTTTTTCTCACTGCTGCTAGTGGGGATGTTATCACTGATCCATCCCAGGTGGCAGCATAATTCAAACACCTCTATAGCACCCTCTACACGTCTCAGGCAGTCCACTCCATGCAGGATACCAGGGCTTTTCTGCAGAATATCCCGACTCCACGACTTACAGTGGCACAGACACGCTTCTTGGGGCACCAAACTCCGCTGAGGATATTGCCACAGAGATTTCGCAACTGGCCAAATCTAAAGTCCCGGGATCAGACAGATTACCCCTAGAATTCTATGCCACATACTCAGATCTATTGATCCCCAAACTCTGAACCCTGTATAAACATATATTTGACACCAGTGACCTCACACCCTCCATGACAGAGGCCCAAATAATAGCAATACCAAAGCCAGTAAAGGATCCCAGATTCCCAGACTCCTATCTCCCAATCTCACTGTTACAATTGGATGCAAAAATTTTAGCTAAAATTCTGGCCACGCGCCTAAATAAAGTAATTTTGTCCTTAATACATTCAGATCAAATGGGCTTTATGCCCGGGAAGAACACAGCTATGAATATAAGGCCCCTCTATATGAATTTACAAGCAACACATGAATCAGGGTATAGAGTAGTAGTGGCACTAGATGCCACCAAGACCTTTGATTCCATGGAATGGATTTACCTGGTAGAATGTCTGCGAAGATTTGGGTTTGGTCCACATTTTATCAGATGAGTGCAACTCCTTTATCAATGGTGTTTGTAAATGGTTGGCTGTTGGATCAATTCCCTCTAGAAAGAGGTACCCGTCAGTGTTGCCCCCCTTTCCCCTCTTCTCTATGCTTTGGTAGCGGAGCCCTTGGCCATAGTTATTCGTACTAACCCAAATATAGTAGGATTGTGGGTGGGAGACAGGGTTGAAAAAATAGGGTTATATGCGGATGATACTATATTGTATTTGGCGGATTCTGGACCATCACTTCAGGCAGCACTTCAGACTATAGAAGAGGCAGGACAACATTCTGGACTGCGTATAAACTGGTCCAAGTTCCAAATTTTACCTATTGATCACTTCCCACCTTCTTTACAGAGTCCCTATCTCTTGCCTTACATAGAGTTGCCTTACTCAAATATCTAGGGGTGTTGGTCACTAGACATCTCAAAGACTAATTTTCTCTTAACTTAGAACCCCTTATTGCCTTGGTTAGGAATAAGACACACATTTGGGCCAGATTACCTCTGGGAGTGATGAGTAGAATAAATATAATAACGATAATATTATTACCTAAAATAGATTTACTGCGGCATGTACCGCAATATGTCCCCATTAAATTCTTCAAAATTTTGGAATCCATACTCAGTTCATTTGTCTGTCATGGGAGACATAAATTGGTGTGGAATGTACTTAAAAAGCCTATGCCGCTTGGAGGGGCTGCTGTACCCGATTTTCACGACTATTAGATTGCTTCTCAATTGTCCCACTTGTACTACTTTACTAAATTGGAACTCCAGCGATATCAGGCCCTAATATGTCATCGCCTGACCTTCCCGCCTATACCCCCCTACAGGCAATTCTTAGAGGTAATCCACATCATAGAATTTACAACACAGCATTACGTAAATTAAACATTCCACTGATTCATTCACATACCCCATTATGGTATAATCCTCTTTTACCAGAACTATTAACAATTCCAGACCCTAGTGTATGGATATCGCAGGGTATAGTATATCTATATCAGGTTATGACCAATGTGGGCCCCAAGTCCTTCCAAACCCTTAAGGAGGAATTCTCTCTCCCCAACCATCTACTGTTTCACCACTTACAACTTCGCCATGCCTTACATACCCAATTTCAAACTGCTCCACCTTCTCTGGCCATCCCCCCTATACTAGATGTTATCTTGGGTGCAGAGCCCGCCCAAATTATATCAACTTTATACTCCACTTTGTGACTCCCCCAAAACACAAATCTTGCTTATAGTGTAAAAGCTAGATAGGAGGCCGAGGTTGGAGTGGTGGAAAATGATGATTGGGAGAAAATTCTCACCAATGTCAAATTATTATCCCCCAGATTGTCAGATAGACTGACCCAACTGTACATACTTCACCAGGTGTATCTTACCCCTCTGAAAGTTGCCTGCTTTCAATCCACACGCAGCCCACTTTGCCCAATGTGTAATTCAATACCTGGCTCATTTTATCATTTAATATGGTCCTGCCCAAATATCCAAACTTACTGTATTCAAATTGTCCAGTTTCTATATGATGTAATGGGATCCCCGGTGACTCTAGAGCCCAAACTGGTCTGCTGGATTTACTTCCAAACTCAGAAATGAATACGTTTCTTGCTACTTTCCTTCAGGAGACACTGTTTGTGCACAGAAAAACCATAGCACGGAACTGGATGCAGGCCCTCCCTCTCATGATTCAAAACTGGAAAAAGGATGTTAACAGTACTCTGCCCTTTAAAAAAACAAATTTATATGAACAGAGGATGTCCATTAAAGCAGGGGTCTCCAAACTATGGGCCACGGCCCAAACCGGGCTGTGGAACCCCTATATACTGTTTTCTTAAAGGGCCGCAAAGGCTGCTTTTCACAGGACTGCAGCCGCAGCCTATGAGAAACAGAGAGAGTGGCGTAATCTCTCCCCACCCACAACAGTTTTCCCGTGCTGAGGACAGCATGTGGAGAGCGTGAGGACAGCTGCCACCACATCTGGTGGCAGCTAACAGTGACAATCTGCATCTGGTGGCAGGCAACGTGGCAAGTGGCATCCTCATCAGATGGCAGGCAATGGCAAGTGGCATCCTCTTCTGGTGGCAGACAAGTGGCATCCTCATCTGGTGGCAGGCAATGGCAAGTGGCATCTTCATCTGGTGGCAGGCAGTGTGGCAAGTAACAATCCTCATCAGGTGGCAGGCAACGTGGCATCCTCATCAGGTGGCAGGCAGCGTTGCAAGTGACAATCTGCATCTGGTGGCAGGCGAAGTGGCAAGTGACATCCTCATCTGGTGGCAGGCAAGTGGCATCCTCATCTGGTGGCAGGCAAGTGGCATCCTTATCTGGTGGCAGGCAATGGCAAGTGGCATCCTCATCTGGTGGCAGGCAATGGCAAGTGGCATCCTCATCTGGTGACAGGCAATGGCAAGTGGCAAGTGACAATCCTCATCAGGTGGCAGGCAACGTGGCATCCTCATCAGGTGGCAGGCAACGTAGCATCCTCAGGTGGCAGGCAACATGGCATCCTCATCGGGTGGCAGGCATCGTGGCAAGTGACAATCTGCATCTGGTGGCATGCAACGTGGCAAGTGACATGCTCGGGGCTCCCACTGATTCTGAATTATGGTGAGTTGAATGATTTCATTTATATTAAAATTTAATAATAGAAATAATGCGCTTCAATCATTCTGACACCACAACAACCATGGTGCTGGGATGATTGAAGCGCTAACACCAGCCATTGCCCCAACAAATTGCCCGCGAAAAATCGCTTACCCCCGTGCCCCAAAGCAGCCTTGGCACAATTTGCTTCCACGCAGCCGGTCCCCGGTGCCAAAAAGGCTGGGGACCGCTGCATTAAAGTATTCTAAAATTTGGGACAGATGGACCTCGGATGGGGAGACGTACTTGATTGGAACTTCCTAATGCCATAGTTACCTGTAATAACCTTCTGCTGTAGGACACATTTTTTCTCTATTTTTTTGTTTATTTTAGAAACCAAAAGTCATTTGATATCTCTCACCTGTTATGCAGATGTTGATTTCAAAGAAACTGTATTACTGACTACTGAATGTACTTGTGTCACCACAAATTCTGTGTATATTTTGCCTTACCAAGCTGACTGATTGTACCATCTACCTTTTTTTATTCAACAAAACCTGTTTTGTACAATTAAAAAAAGAAGTGACCTCTTGAAGTGGCCACTGTAATACTTTTGATGATATACACCATTATAACAAGTTAAACTTGGATAGGAAAATGAAAAATAAATAAAAATGTTTAAAAAAAATATAGTCAAGTTTTCTTTAGTTTCCACAGTATAAACATAGGCAGCAGCACATAATTGTGCCAAAAACACAGATAAGAGCACTTTCAACAACTCTAGTAGGCCATACACTTACAAAAAAAACAAATTTTTATGAATGTATGGCATGATGGATTTAGTAGAGGAGCATGGATTACCACACATTAGGAGAGATTTGAGAAGGTAGTTCTGCCTTCAAATACAGATTACTGTAAAAAACGTTAGATTAAAAAAATGTTTTTTTTTTTTTCAAAAGAAAAATAACAAACATGTTAAATAGTAAAATATTATAAGGAAATGACCTTAAACAACCTTTAACCACTGACGCGTGCAATAAATTACTGCATGAGAAAATGCGGTACTTATCAAGCAATCGCAAAAATACAGCATTTGTTATTTAACACTAAATTCTTAGTGAATTGAACTTTTACAACTGATTTATTGCATGCGTTATTTCACCACATTTTATTTGCCGTTGTTTAACTCAGAGTGAATTAAACCCATAATCTCTGTTCTCAACTGCATACGACAGAAAAAAGCACAACCAGAAAATTGACCATGCTGGGAAGGATGTGCTTCTATGATTAAGGTGGTCAGTTTGAAATAGGAAAGCAGGGGGATTAGCAGGGTCACCAGGTATTTCACACAAAGGGAGAAATACAAAGAGAACAGGAGACTTTTTAGCACAATACATGGGTACAACATTCACATATCAGGAACATGAAATGTTGAGGTAATGTATTCTTTTACCTGTTTATTGATTCTCTATCCCAAATAAAGTATGCAGCACACGAGTCAGTGACTGGCAACTTTCATCACCTAAGTGTGCAGGTACAGTATATCCCTTTCAGTTTGGATGAATTGAATCTTGATGCCACCCTTACTTGTTTCTTTTGTAAATTAACACAATAGGGTTGATTTACTAAAGGCAAATACACTGTGCACTTTTTAAAGTGCAGTTGCACGCTGCAAAAGCAGCTGCTCCAGAGCTTAGTAAATGAGCATAAGCTCTGCTGACGTCCATCATCCAATCAGGTGCAAGCAAAAATGCTGTTTTTTTTTCTATTTTCCTTGCATGTGATTGGGTATTTTGTGCAAAGTGTATCTTTACCTAATTTACTAAGCTATGGGGCAACAGATCTTGCAGAGTGCACCTGGACTTTGCAAAGTGCACAGTCTATTTGCCTTTAGTAAATCAACCCCAATGTCTTCTTCTAAACTTAGGTTCATGCTTAGCTTACCTTAGTATTTACATAAATATATAAAGCTGCTCTAAATTTGGCACTGCTAATTAAAATGCCATAGAAGGAATGTCATTGATCCTAGAGTGCAGTGGAAAATAGGAAAACTCAATCTGGGCATACTTGAAGAATGTTCATTAAGAAAAACCAAAGTCATTTTCAAACTTTAATTGAGTTCATATGGATGAACAGATGAACAATGCATTTGTATATGGTGCAGTTTTAGTGCCATCTAGTGAGCATTTGTAAAATTATAGCCTACTCAACTGGGGCACTTGCTCGGGGAAAGTATTATAATGAAAGTAGATTCCAATTGTTTCTATAATGAAAACTAAAGAGGGAGCAGTTATAAAACTCACACAAGCAGAAAATAACAATTTGTGAATGCCATGCATTTTTCTGATGCAATATTTAAATTCACAGTTGTTCATTTTATGAGCTAAAGACATAAAATGTCAAAATTGCCTGTTCTAGTAAACCAAAGAAACACCTTGGTTTCAAGCTACTATTATATACCTGCCTGCCTTGTGCATGTACAACATATGGACAAGAACAATGCTTAGAGCTCACCATGACCTCATGTTATTATATGCCTTTCTCATTATATGTATATCAACCTGGACCCTGAAAGATGCATAGATTTTGAAAGCTGCAGGAGAGCGTTAACACCAATGTTAAATTAGCTGTGTTGTTAAGGTCTTATAAAATTGTATTCTTTAGTTCTTTATTTTCTTAAAATGTTGAGAGTCAATTAAAGCGGTTGTATCCCCAGGGAACAAAAAAAACCCAAAATCTGCAAGATAAAGGCATAATGAGCTAGTATGCACCGCATACTAGCTCATTATGAAATACTCACCTTAGAACGAAGATCCATCAGGGTTGCTCGGTCCCCTCTGATGGAGCAGACATCTTTCCTCAGATGTTGCTTCCGGGCACACGGCTCTGGTGCTGTGAGTGGCCGGAGCCGCGAAACATCACTCTCGCGCATGCGCGTGGGAGCCCGTCTTTCCGTCAAGGTGGACCACAACTATCAGCCAACCTTAAGGGAGCACATGGCTACATTTGGGGGCTCATCCGGGATACCTGCAAGGTTGCCAGTCATTACCCCTGGCAACTGAAAGAGAACCAAGCCAGGAATTGTAATTTTTTATTGTCAAAGTGGACTGAACTTGGGGAAAAAGACTTGTGTGTTTGCCAGCTAAACAGTAACTCTTTACAAGTGTGTTGTTGCCCATAGCAACCGGCGGGAGCGGTTGCCAATTGCTGCTCTCACCGTGAGTACTTGCATCAACCTGCAATTCAGTGACTTTGTACCATGTGCTGTTACCTCTGGGAAACATGCAGGGCGACCACGCCCATTGGTTTACAAATATGTCCTGCGCCATGCAAGGCCGGACATTACCCACTGGATTACAAATATGACCAAAAAGCTGGGCATCCTTAGTTATTTGCTCCAACTCCTGCTTGCAGTAAAAGTACGCCAGGGAGTGTTTCTGCTGAACAAGGAGAGACTGTGTTGAGGAGTTGTCCAGCAAAACTGTGGCTACTAAAATTTACTGTTGCTACCGCAACCACCAGCAAAGTCGGCAAGTCTGGACAAGTTTTGTTAGTGTCAGCGTACTTGCACATTTTCATCCTTCACTCCAGGGGTTACAACTACGTGACATGCTGCAAGCCTGCTAATCAAGACTTTTGGCATCAGCTCGTCTGGTAACGAGGGGGCGGTGCCACACCCTGGAAGAGTCACAGTGCTTGCAGTTAGCAGCGGATGCCACGAGGAGGAAGATGGCGGAATGTGGACGACTTATGCCAGCGCTCACTTGGTTGCCAGTGAAGCCGGAGCAGACCCTGGTGGACACGGGGGTCTGATTGGAGCCTCACGGGGTAGAGTTGTAGACAGACGACTCCCCTACGAAGACAGAGGACAAGGGAAGAAAGGAGGCTGTCGTGGCCTGCAGCCTAGCCGGGTCCTGGATACTGTGAGCACTGTTAAGCGGGAGTCTGGGGTCCCTGAAATGCCGGCTGAGTCCCAATCTACAGGCGTCCCAGCTAGGCCGGAGACAATAGTTGAGGGGGAGGTGCCCTTTGCTGAGCCAAGCGAGGATGACAGGGACAGGTCCATAGACCGGGAGTCACCCAGACTGTTGGCAGAGTTTGGATCTTTGGAGCACCTAGTCGAGTGGTCATTTCCATGGGAGGGGATGAGGCGGAGCCCCATCAAGATTTCAAGACTGCAGCAGGAATCCCCAGTACCAGCAGCCAAATTTCTTTAAACAGGCCCTTCAATACCCAGACCAGGGTTCCTGTCCTTCAGAGATAGATGGTTTGTTAGGACAGCAACCTTGGAGGGAGGCCTGGAATTCTTTACACCCCCTATGTCCTTTACTAAACACAGGAACATATAAGCCTGCTACCCTGCACCCAGTGGAGGAGACTGTTCACTGCAAGGACGCTGGGGCCCCTTCCATCAGGGATTCCAGAGAAAGACTTCTATCGCAGACTTTCATTGTTTCTGCTCCTGCAGTGGGATCATAACCCCTCACTGACAGGGCAGGCTCTACTGGAGGTCTATAACCCCCTCTCAGTAGACCCTCTGTTATTTGTAGATAGTTTAGTTAGTTGTTCTCTCTTCTCTTAGGAATCCAAGGATGGACTGGCTAGTCATCCTCATCCCTAGTGAGTCAAGTCAATTAACTACTACTACAAATTATGCGGATAAAGTATTTTTCTTCTGGGAGAAATGCTTTGGTCCAGGAATGTAAATGGTGTATATGTTTGGCTAGCTGCAGGGACATGTAGCTAGGAATGTTTTATACTGTACAGTGTAAATAATTTACAGAAATGCTGTTGGTATAAATTTGTACTTAATTTATTTGTACAGTTCCCCATCCAAGTTTGTTCCCTTTTTCCCCTCCCATTTTCTGATTCTGGGATGCCGGTGCTCTTGGGCTCAAGGGCTATTTTTGTAAATTTTTAGCTGAGGGACCATCTGATGTTTAGGGGGGTGAGTATAGCGCCCCCATAGTATAGGTGCTTTCATTTTGTAGATTAAGTCCGGACGTGAATGTCAGTCCGGACTGATCTAAAAAAGAAGGGATAGTTTTTAGATGTTTTACTTTCGTGGATATGATACCCCCGCGATATGAGTGGGGGGATTTGTAGTCTACCAGGGAGTCGATTTTTAAATGTTTTTATCGGGAACTCGGGTTCTCGTGGCCGTAGGGTCTTAGTCTTTTACCCTCCCCTTTTTCCCTTGTTTGAACCTACCCCTTGACATGTTTATTTAATTCATGTTTAAATATGGTTGTCGTAAAGACATTTAATAAATGTGACATGTCATATTTTGTAAGGATCGATGTACAGGGACGTCGATCGGTTTGTATATGTGGTAAATGTAAGGACCTGGTT
>BLSH010427592.1:628829-640115 GCA_018402905.1 Glandirana rugosa | reverse complement strand
GGTTCACAGCGCACGCGGGCATTTGAGGTCATTCACATGTAATTGGATACGTAATCTCCCACAGGAATTGATAGTTTGCCAATAATTGTAAATGTGAATGATGCCTGACACTCACAGGATTCATGTATGCATTTTTCCGTATGTGTCAGATGTAAAGTGAAATTTAAGCATTTCCTTTGTATGTTAAAGCGGAACCAAAGGGTGAAGACTTACTGTACCCGTCCAAAAGTCCCCTGCTGGTGCTGCATCTTCTTCCAAAGGCCAGTCTTCAGGCCTCTTCATTGGCCAGAAGGACATGATGTCACACCTGTGCATGCGTAGGAACTAGTCATCCCGATACTCAGAGACTGACCCAGCACTGTATGCACAGCTCAGTTTACAGTGCTGGACAAGACAGTGAGCCGGCAGGTAGGGGTATTTTTTTGCAGGTGAGAACTTTAGTTATGCTTTAAAGCTAAACTCCAGACTCATAAAAAGAAAAAAGAAGTTAATATAACCCTGTCCTTTAAAATAAAACTCCAGTTTAAAAAAAGGACAAAACAAATAATTTCCCATTAAAAGATAATAAAAGAAGCTGTACCAGAGTACTTCTCTTACGCTACTAGATGTTCTCAGTCTTCCAGGTTGACCAGCATTATTCAACCCACATCCTCTAAACGCAGGCTGTCATGACCTGTAATTGGACAATGAGTGTGAAGTAGCACAATGATGAGCACTTCTCTCTGTCACTCTGATTCCTCCTCCTATCAGGATGCTCCTTTTTAGCACATGAACATCATACTAAACACACACTGTTTAATTTACATTGTCCCGTCTATTTCTGTATATGGATGATGGCACTGTAATTATTTTATTAAAAAAACATTTTTTCCTAATCGATATAGAGCTATCACATTACCCAGCTCTTTCGCAGCCTGTCTGCAGGAAAACATAAGCAGGGGGAGCTTCTAGTTCTCTGCTACTGGTCACATGTTCAAAATGATAAAAACAAAAACAAAAAAAAAAGTCTTTGGAATGCATAGGAAAAATACATTTTGTGGAAATAACATGGCTTGGGTGGATTTCTGCTAGTCACAGGCTGTGTCACACCCTTCCTGTGTCTTAGAATAAGAGGGAGGTGAAGCCGCCATTAATCTACATGTAAGATACCTCCCCCGTAGTATTTAGCTGGTTAGTAGGCATGGAGGAGGAGGAAGGGAGTGGGCTGTCATTTATCACTGTGTGTACGCCCACATGTGTGGCTCAGATGGGATAGGGAGGAAATGCTCAGCATAGAAACTCACTGAAAACTGAGCACGTGCAGAGCTGGCAACACTGATCTCCGAAATCCCTAGCTGAATTGGGTCATGGACAGAAGGTGGAGATAGAGAGCAGCTGGATCAACCAGGTTTTTTTCAGAATACAGAAAATGAATTTCATAGTGAGTATGAACTTCATGTATTACAGCATTTATTGGTAGTTTTTGTGGGTTTAGTGACACTTTAACTGATTAGCTCCTTGTGCTGCTTCTTCCTCCCCCATTATCAGTTCTACTTTACAGGGACTGCAAGTGGCTAATACAAAGTCAAATTTAGGTAACTTGCACTGCTAGTGTCAGAGAATGGTTCATAGAAGGATTGGCACACCTGCAAATGCCCAGCTAAACCAAAGATTGGCACATAGAAATTTGCCAATGCTAATGCGCGCACGGGCACAAACGGCCGGGAGGATCCATGTGCCAGTGCGAACCCCAAAGCACAAGCAATGCGTGACAGATTCTGGCGTCCGGTGGCCTATTTAAAGCCAGCAGCATGAGCCATTAGTTGCTGGATGCTCTTCAGCTCCCCCGTGTGTTCCTGTGGTCCTGTTTCTGCTATTATTGGATTCCCTGTTGGCTTGCCTTTGATCACGGGCACAAATGGCTGGGAGGATCCATGTGCCAGTGCGAACCCCAAAGCGCAAGCAATGTGTGACAGATTCTGGCGCCTAGTGGCCTATTTAAAGCCAGCAGCATGAGCCGTTAGTTGCTGAATGCTCTTCAGCTCTCTGTGTGTTCCTGTTTCTGCTATTATTGGATTCCCTGTTGGCTTGCCTTTGACCTGTCTTGTCTCCATTCCTGGTTTTGACCCTTGGCTTGTTACAGTAACTCCACTTCTGCCTGCTAATCCATGTATGACCTCTGGCTTGCTCTTCTGACTCCGCTGCTGCCTGATTACCAGTGTATGACCCCGGCTGACTCCTGACTCTGCTTGCTGTCTTACTCCTGACTGATATTCCATGCATGACTTCTGGCCTGGCTCCTGATTGCTCCTGGCTCTCTCTTCTGCCAAGTCTCACCTGGTACTCCTGAGGGACCCCTGCCCATCAGTGAATCCTGCTCCAGCAGACATCTCTTCATCACCTCAGCCTGTCGTAGCTGGCAACCCATGCTTCTCTGAGAATAACACTCCCTGTTACCACCTTCAGGGGCACTTTGCACTTAGCCACAAGGGAAGCCCTCTCATCACTTCAGCTTCCGACCAGGAATGTGACAGTTAAAAATAAATTAATGCTGTATTATCAAATATAAAACTACATTTATCACCTTTAACCAAACATTAAATGTATTTTATAAGCATCACAAGGAGCCAAACAGTTATGCATGCTAATATGTTAACAAGGGGCGTGCTGAAAGGAGGAGAGCAGAATGACAGAGATGAACTCACTGGTGTGATGCTTCTCCTTCACTGTCCAGTCAAAGGCTGAGGAAGGGACAAGACTTGTATTGTCCCTCAACTGTAGTAGAGAAATAATAGGTCGTCTGCCCTGCTAGGTTGGTCTGTGAATTGCTGAGCTGTCTAAATTTCAGGAATGAGTGAACACAAATACAAATCCTTTGACAGGTAAACAACTTTCTGATATATATTTTCGCTATGTATTTGACAGTTTGCCCAGAATTCGAACTTAACATCTGTCCAACATCTCAAATATATGTTTCGCATCAAAGTATGTTTCTTACTCAAGCGAGAGACTTATCTGACTAGGTTTCTTTTCACTTTGATTACAAAACCCACCCACTTTCTTCAAATAACTTGACCTTATGAAAATGAATGTCACATTGTAAATCTAAACAGAATCATAAATGGTGAAGCACACCTGTAGACCACCTTGTGTCACACCTGTGGACCACATCACATCACCAACGCCTTCATTATCTGGTGCTCAGTCTAATCTTGGAACAGTGACTCAAACTGGGATCTCCACATGTGAGCCACGTTGCAGAAAAGCAATTATAGTTTATTACTCTACAATTTGTTTTTGGATGAGGGTCCAGCCATCTGATGCCACACGAAAAAGAGTTTTACCAAGTACAACAAGGCTGCAGAACTTCAGATGCCCTGAAGCAGCCCAATATCACATACCCCCCAAGGAATTTCTATTCTCAGGAAGCCATTAATGATCCTTGTACATCCTTAACAATCAAGCTGCTGCCTATACACACGCATAGTGTCACACTGAATTTGAAACAGGGGACTTTTATATTTTCTCTTGATTATGCTGCCACCTGGCAGATGCCTATTTACCACAGGCATCAATACACATAGTAATCAAAGCAAATCAGAGGCACAGATTAGCAACAGCTGCAAGTCATTAGCTGTAGACATGGGAAACGCAGTTCTGCACCCAACTTGGAAAAAACAGTTGTGAGTATTGCAGAGGATGAGGCTTCCTTCAGAGTGCTTCTGTGAGAATTCAGACAATAACTTTTCTTGTCTTTTTGGAATTGTCCTTTCCGTAGGCAGCTTTGCAGCTCCAGCTGTGTTGCTCTTCGTTATGTAGACATGCATGATATCTGATATAGATCAAAGGCTACATGAATGTCCATTTTTGTCTTGCTTATCCAATTTGTATGCTACATTAACAGAGGTTCTCTGTGGTGAGACAAAGTGACTTCAAAGTAAAAAAAGATGCCTATTTTATTATGAATGGTTTTCTTTAAATAGCCATATAACACATGGGAATTTTTCATCTATAGCATTTTGGCTGTAAAACAAAGTCAATGTTGGCCATGTTTAAAGGGAAAGAAAATTATGTAAAATTAGGCCAGTGGGGTTTTTGACATAATTATTGAGCACTGATGATATATCATTTGTGTACAGTAGAAAAGCGTTAGATGACAGCTATCTCATATTCGGGCACTATTAACCTTATCAGTGACATGGGGAGACCTTAAAGTGGAATTCACCCCCCCACAAAAAAAATGAAAAGTCAGCAGCTACAAATACTGTAGCTGGGAAACATCAGTGGGAGGAGCTTCTGGTCCTCTGCTGCTGGTCACACGCTCAAAAAAAACCAAAAGCCTTCAGAATAATATATAATTGATATCAAATTAATGATTTATATTGTCATACAAAAATGAACTTGAACTCAAAGCTAACATGGTGTAGGCTATTGGGGGGGGTTCTGACAATCACAGCCTATTTCACGCCCCCTCCAACCTGTGTCTATTGTTTGGGCTTAGAATTACAGGTAGGTGATACCTCCATCAAGCAGCATGTAATATCCCGCCCTCATATTTTACAGTGATTTAGTGGGCATGGAGAAGAAGGGAGGGAGTGGGCTGTCATTTATCCAGAGTGTATATGCTCATATGTGTCACTCTATAGTCATGTGGGCTGCACAGATAAGAACAAAAGATGCAATGAAAAGGAAGGGAACTAAAACTGGAGCATCCTCAGTAGATTTAACAATAGATGGTTTACATAACCTCAGGCTGCAGTGGGGACACAGACAAGGAAGGAGGGACAGTGAACAGCAGGGTCAACCAGGCTTTTTGCAGAATATACAAAATGGATCCCATAATGACTGAGTATGAACAGCACGAAATACAGCATATGGGTTCAAGTCTGGCCAAACGTATTCGTTTTTTTGATCAGCCAAAGGGCTTATTGAAAGAAAAAAAAAATGAACGGATTTCCCCATCCACACAAGCGAGGTGTATGTAGGAATCCTCCCTGCTGCACTATTGTATTCTGACAGCAGAGCTCCTCCACTGTCAAAATACACTGAACACATCGCCGCAGTTGAATAGCTGCAGCTGCTGATTGAATGAAAGTTTGCCAACAGTCCTGTTTGACAGTTGATAATTAGATTCATTTCTGTAAGGCAGGAATGGTCGTAGATGGATCGAAATTCGGCTGGTAACTGCTGAACCAACCAAATTTCGATCCATTTATGGCCAGCAGTAATAAAAAAAAAGCCTTTATAATTGGTGGATGGCTTTATTGCCCTCTGCCTGTTTAGGCACACTGTTGCCATTAACCGCTTGCTGACCGCTGGTCGGCAATTGACGGCGACAAAGTGGCTCGTTCCCGCAAAACGCTACCATACGACGGCGGCTGCGGGAACGAGTTTAGTGAGCGCGCGCGCGCCGCCGGAGGCGCGCCCGCGCGCTCACTGTGTCCAGGGGGGGCCAGGTAGCGGGTGCGGCGGCTTCGATTGCCGCTGGCTACCCGCGATGGCCCCCCCGAGCGGAGGAACGGAGGTCCGTGTATGTAAACACGGACCTCCGCTCTGTGTGAAGGGGGAAGGGCTGTGATCACAGCCTTCCTGTATACGAAGGCTGTGACCACTTCCCTTCCCCAGATAGTGCAGTCCCCATACAGTTAGAACACGCCCAGGGAACATAGTTAACCCTTAGAGCGCCCCCTGCAGGTTAACCCCTTCACTGCCAATGGCATTTACACAGTAATCAGTGCATTTTTATAGCACTGATCGCTGTATAAATGCCAATGGTCCCAAAAAAGTGTCAAAATAGTCCGTCATGTCCGCTGAAATATTGCAGTACCGCTAAAAATCGCAGATCGCCGCCATTACTAGTAAAAAATAAAAAAAAAAAACCCCAAAAATGAATTCTCATCATCCGTAAACGCGACCACTTTTGCGCAAACCAATCAATAAACGCCGATTGTGATTTTTTTTATCGCAAATATGAGGAAGAATATAAATCGGCCAAAAACGGTGAAAAAAAATGTTTTTTTATATTTTTTTTTTTATTTGTATTCTAGCAAAAAGTAAGAAATTTGGGTTTTTTTGCAAAATTGTCGCTCTTCTTTTGTTTATAGCGGCGATCAGAAATGACGCAGAGGGGATCAAATACCACCAAAAGAAAGCTCTGTTTGTGGGAAAAAAAGGACGCAAATTTCGTTTGGGTACAACGTCGCACGACCGCGCAATTTTCAGTTAAAGCGACGCAGTGCCGAATTGCAAAAAGGGCTCCGGTCCTAAAGCTGGAAATCCTTCCGGGGCTGAAGTGGTTAAGGCTACTTTCACACTGCACGGGCGGTCGCGGTAAAACCCTTCTAGCTTTAGCAGAGTTTTACCGGCGATAGGGCTCCGCTATGCGGGCGGGAGCGCCGCGCTTTTAACCCCCCACAAGGGGTTAAAAAGGGGTTAAAAGTGCCGGCGCTCAGCGCTACCGAGGCGGTGTGCAGCCGCTTCTGCAGCGCTTGCCATTCATTTCAATGGCAGGGGCGGTAGAGGAGCGGTATATTACCGCTCCCCTCAGCGCCCCAAAGATGCTGCTTGCAGGACTTTTTGTAACGTCCTGCTAGCGCACCGCCCCAGTGTGAAAGCACTCAGGGCTTTCACATTAGGGTGGATTGGGGGGGACTTTTGAGGCGCTTTACAGACGCTATTTTTAGCTAAATAGCGTCTGTAAAACGCTCCAGTGTGAAAGTAGCCTTATGCTCATTATTTTATTACAGGCATTTATTTAACGCTGCCAATGTATGCAGTGCTTTCACATGAGTCCCTGCCCTTACAATCCAAGTTCCCTATTACACATACTAGGGCCAATTTAGAAAGCAGCCAATTAAGCTACCAGCTTGTGGTGGAAAACCCATCAAAACACAGGGAGAACATGCAAATGCAATGAGTATAGTGTCCTAGCCAGGATTCAAACCAAGGACCTCAGTGCGAGTTAATTATGACTTCAGCCAGGGAATTTTCAGGGGTGATGAGCTTTGATAGCCTTCTTGTTTCTGTAGGCATAGATGGACCACTGCTTTTTTTTGTTGTTCTTTTCTTACAGCACAGTACAACATAAAGTGCACACAGGAAAATTTAACAATTATACATCAGTGGAGCAATAACAACTACAATAACATATGGGAGGTACATGTAAAGTAACTGACAAATATTTCATTATTTAAGGAGAAAGCTGCAGTAATTTGATCAGTGGCGGCCTGTCCATTAACCACTTCAGCCCCGGAAGGATTTACCCCCTTAATGACCAGAGCACTTTTTGCGTTTCGGCACTGCTTCGCTTTAACTGACA
Organism: Glandirana rugosa; assembly: GCA_018402905.1. Classification (NCBI taxonomy): domain Eukaryota; kingdom Metazoa; phylum Chordata; class Amphibia; order Anura; family Ranidae; genus Glandirana; species Glandirana rugosa. The sequence continues at coordinate 632,818 of BLSH010427592.1, read as the reverse complement.
ATTGCGTGGTCATGCGACGTTGTACCCAAACAAAATTGGCATCCTTTTTTTCCCACAAATAGAGCTTTCTTTTGGTGGTATTTGATCACCTCCTTTTGCTATAATAAATGTCCAAAAAAAATTATAAAAAAATAAATGTATTCATCAGTTTTGGCCAATTTATATACTTCTACATATTTGTGGTAAAAAAAAAATCGCAATCTGCGTTTATTGATTTGTTTGCGCAAAAGTTGGCACGTTTACAAACCATGACCATTTTTTTATTTTTAATAGTAATGTCAGTGATCTGCGATTTTTATTGGGACTGGGATATTGCGGCGGACATGTCGGACATTTTTGACACTTTTTTGGGACCAATGACATTTATACAGTGATCAGAGATTTAAATAGCCACTGAATATTGTACAGGGTGGGCCATTTATATGGATACACCTTAATAAAATGGGAATGGTTGGTGATATTAACTTCCTGTTTGCGGCACATTAGTATATGTGAGGGGGGAAACTTTTCAAGATGGGTGGTGACCATGGCGGCCATTTTGAAGTCGGCCATTTTGAATCCAACTTTTGTTTTTTCAATAGGAAGAGGGTCATGTGACACATCAAACTTATTGGGAATTTCACAAGAAAAACAATGGTGTGTTTGGTTTTAACGTAACTTTATTCTTTCATGAGTTATTTACAAATTTCTGACCACTTATAAAATGTGTTCAATGTGCTGTCCATTGTGTTGGATTGTCAATGCAACCCTCTTCTCCCACTCTTCACACACAGATAGCAACACCGCAGGAGAAATGCTAGCACAGGCTTCCAGTATCCGTAGTTTCAGGTACTGCACATCTCGTATCTTCACAGCATAGACAATTGCCTTCAGATGACCCCAAAGATAAAAGTCTAAGGGGGTCAGATCGGGAGACCTTGGGGGCCATTCAACTGGCCCACGACGACCAATCCACTTTCCAGGAAACTGTTCATCTAGGAATGCTCGGACCTGACACCCATAATGTGCACCACCACATTATGGGTGTCAGGTCCGAGCATTCCTAGATGAAGACACCCGTGATTGCCCACCATGGATAGGGTAAGAGCACCGGCAGACCAACCAACCCGGACGTGGGGGGGGGAATTGGTGGGTGCACTGTTTGCCGCTCCCCCCAAAAAATTACCACCAGCTGCCACTGATTCGGATTCAAATGTCAATCAATGGAGTAAGTGTATATTACGAGACCATTTGGGAATCAGGAAAACATAGGGGCTAATCGTGCATTCCTTGCAGTGATGAGGACTTGATAAAGGTGGAGAGCCAGGCCTGCAGACAAAGTGCCTTTCAGTAACTTTACAAGACTGCATAAATTCCAAATATGTCACAGTATCTAAACCCAAAACCAAAATGTAAAAGACCACAGCTTAAATTCCTAAGGTGCATTAGCTTTTTTTAGGCTTTTTTTTCCCTTTCACTAGGTGATCCTGCCAATAACACACTCCTATACTGTACTGTATTTTTGGAGGTAGAAGTGCTCTCCTGATTTAGACTACAAACACCCCCCCCATTATCTCTTTTACATAGGGGAGATGTGTTCTAGTTCACAGAAGATGTCTAGGAAAGTTGATAACATTGTTTGAGATTTCAACTCAGAGTACAGGAAGTTACAAGGGAGTCAATTCACTAAGGGTCCTTTCACACATGCGGGCTCCGCTGCTCAGCGGGGATCCATCCGTTGATCCCCTCTGAGCCGACGGATGACAGGACAGTCTCTGCACTCCGTGCAGAGACTGACCTGTCACAGCTCCATTCTCCTCTATGGAGAATCGGATGAGCACGGACCGTCTGTCCATGCTCATCCGATCCGATCCGCCAGGCGGATGGTAAATAGGGCTTCCATCCGTCTGTTTCTGGAGGATCGGAGCGGATCGGGTGTCAGCGGACATGTCACCGCTGACATCCGCCACTCCATAGAGCACAATGGAGCGTCCGTTTGGGTCTGCCTGAAAAACTGACAGGCGGACCCAAACTGACCGTATGTGTGAAAGAGCCCTAAGAGTTAAATATTGGCCAATATAATGCGGTAAAATAGCGCTTGTGGTAAATCAGTTTTGAAAGTGCAATTCACTAACAATTTTCCGTTCAATAATGAATGCAGTATTTGTTCGACTGAGTGGTAATTACTGCATTTTTTCATGCGGTAATTTATCGCATTGAGCTGATTGCTAAGGAGTGGGCTAGGAAGCCGGCCGCCGCATCCTTAACAACGGATGACTTATCAGCTATCAGTGGTTTCCCTGCTGAAAGCTAAATGTAAAAAAAATGCTGGCAATTAAAAGTTCTCTAAAAAAAGAGCATGGGGCCCCCCCACGCACGGGGGCCTGCTATACATTGGGGGGGGGGGGGATCCCCGCTGTTTTTTTTTTCATTTTTTATTTCAGGCATTTTTTTTACATTCAGCTGTCATCAGGGAACATCTGATGAGTCATCCATTATTGACGCGACGGCCGGCTTTCCGGCCTGCTCCTTAGCAACCAGCTATTGGGGGGGCCTCCACACTGTTTCTGACAAATACCACATGTGATATCTCCAGCAAAACCCCGGGGATAAATATCCTATGTTTTTAACTCTCTGTTCCATTTGTGAATTGGACTTAAGAAGAGCTTACCGCATGGTTTTTGGATGATATTTACGGCACAATTTTCATTTTGCGGTAAATATGGCATAATCATCACTTTTTTTTGTGAATTGGACTTTATTTACCGCGTGCAATAATTTATGCAAATGAGTCACCTGACTGTGTTGTCACATGTGGTAAACATTAGTGAATTGACCCCAAGAACACCTAAAAGAGAAGTATGGCCAAAGCTTTTTTGGCCATATGTCTCCTGTGGGTCACAGGAGTGCACTTACGTTTCTCTCCTATGACCCAGAATCAGCTGATATTGGCTATTGCCTGCAATCAGTTGACGTGGCAGAGCAGTTCCAGGCTCTGGAAGGATCCTAATCATATTGTCGGGATCCAACCAACTGCCAACATGTGGCTGATACCTGAAGCCAGCTGCGTCCACCTTTTCCCCAGCCTGGAGGGGCAGAGCAGAGAGCGGTGCCTGACAGCCACTGCTCTCTGCTCGGAGCAGACCGAGAACTGAGGGACAGTGGTCATTTGATCGCTCAGTTCTTGGGCTTAGAGCTGACATGGGACAGCTGCAGCATCACAGCAATGCTGTAACATAGAGGTGAACATATTTGTTTGTTTTTTTGTAAACCCCAAACTTATCCTTTAATTTCTGACAAGATCAACAGGTATTTATCTATACATACAGAAAAGGTACTTGGTCTGAATAAAGAAAACAAATACAGCCATCACATCTAAGAACTTGTAAACTGCAATGTATTCTTTGGTTTAGATACAGTATACTTTGAGAAACAATTCTAGAGCTCCAGCCAAGCTACTTTGCCTAGGATGGGATGATGACATCAGTTGGCTGCAAACAGGAGGAAGCCGTTTATGGGAATTTTTCTCCCCCCAGTCATTATTCTAGAAACCACACTTTGTAGCAAGTTACAAAATGAGAGGCTGCAGCAGGGGGCTGATCTGTGACAGACATCTGTGAACACAACCAAGAATTGCACAAACACTAGTATTTACATAATTGTTTCATCGCTTAAAGCTGGATACACACTATACAATTTTCTGTAGATTCAAGACAGCAGGCTTTTAGATCCGCACACATGCTCCGAATTCTAGGGTATGTGTGATATGTTGAAAACAACAGACTAAAGGAAATCTAAATGGTTTTGGTACATCACGTTCCCGGACGGACCAACGTATGTTTAACTTTGAGAATTCCAAACTGGAGTATAATATACCAAAACCATTTACATTTCCTTTTTTTAGATGTCTTTTAACATATCACACATAGGTCGAAATTCGCTACTTTGTTAATACATTTATGATCACAAACACGTTAAGAACCAACACAAGTGTCTACAGACAGTGTCTA
>BLSH010427592.1:611211-621292 GCA_018402905.1 Glandirana rugosa | reverse complement strand
GGGGGGGGGGGGGGGGGTTGGGCAGGCAGCTTCATAGACAGTTTAGTGGAGAAAAAGTGCCCCTGTATATTGCTGGCAGCTCTGCTCAAACCCTGGTTGCCTGCCTCTGACCATTGCCTTCCCTGGCAGAGTGATCCTCCTCTGCTCAGCTCCACGCTCAGTAGCTGAGAATGAGAGGCTTATGTGAGGCGACAGGCAGCCGGCAGGGAGCAGAAGGAGCCAGACTTTATCATGGCTGGAGCACATATAAGCTAAGGGTTAAGTACGTTTTTTGAGTAAATGAATCTACTTTTTTTTGCCCACAGGTTTTTTTTTTTTTATAACTGTACTGCAGCATTGTGGCATGGAGGAGTAAGTAAGCAAACCTTGGTTGTGATATAAGACCCACTTTTTAATTTGTTTTGCTGTAAGTTTCTAAAGCAGATTGTATTGAAGCCAATACATCTGCATGCCAGTAAAGCAACTAGTATTTTCAAAAGCAATGGTCAGCAATGGCTGATTACATATTTCTGTCATCACTGAATCACTACCCTGTCATGTAGTAAAACACATGTGTAATAAGGTCCTGCAGTAGCAATTGCAGTAGCAATTTTCCAAACAAAAAAGAACCATGCATATATTTTGTGAGCCTACATATCTGCATATCTTCTGCCAGTTATACTGACTTTGCTGCATGCTTTAATATAATGCATATAAATAAGCAGATTGTACGTTTACAAAGTAAGACATGGGCACCTCTTGACATCATTAACCCCTTCCAATTCATCTCAGCCCTTTTGCTGGGTCTTAAGGCAGGGGACAGGACAGGGTCACTGATAAGCAAGTACAACCAGTACTTTGTTTGAAGGCGGGGTCTGGGGCGGGGCTAGGAGTGGGGTTGAGGGTGGGGCTGAAGGGGGGCCCATCAGGTAGGCTCTACAGGGCCCCTATGATTTCTATCAGCAGCCCTGGGTAGTGCCAAAGGACAACATTCTTGCACCAAAATTGTACTGCCTGAAATAGAATTAAACTGAATATTTTTGCAGAAAGATTCCTTACTGATTTGAGGTATAAGGGTGGAGGTTAGTTCTATTTTACACAGTTTACACGGATAATACAAATGACCCACAGAGCATATATCCCAAGTAAAATTCAGGAGATGGGGAACAAAATTATAGCTAGGTGGTTGTCAGGGCTGGGCTCTTACCAGCTTCCTTCTCTGTGCTCAGGCTGCTCAGCTGCCGGATAATTGTCAGCAATCATTGATCCTTCAGTGGCTCGTCTGGTTATCATTATCTGCTCATCAGTCCTGCCTACAGCCAGCCCCTTCTGGCTATTTAAACTTCAAATAAGGATAAATTCAGCGCACGTATCTAAATCCTATACCAGCACAGCAGGCTGAACACTACCACATGCATAAAAACCCGATAAGAAAGAGAAGAGACGGTTTTCTGTAGTGCAAGGGGGGTCAACCACCCCTGGGGCTAAGCTATCCCTCAAGATGGGGGCCTTACGATAAATAAATAATAAATAGTGGTTGTGCAGGTAGGACCGACCCCAGTACTTGATCCTGTTTCAATATGGCCCAATGTTTTATAATTATCCTCAAACTTTTTGTACTGAATATTATAATCTAAAATAACACAATATTCACCTGTACCAACCCTATCAGGATTAGATTGGTCAGATAGCATAGCATTTCTATCAAGAGACCAAACTCTTTCCAATTCTTCTCTTATAGCTGTTGCATTGTATCCTTTTTGGTTAAATCTTTGGACCAGTGTTCTAGATTGTGTCAAAACGCCCTCCTCAGATGAGCAATTTCGCCTCAATCTGATAAACTGTCCTCTAGGGATGTTGCATAACCACAACCTATGGTGACAGCTATCTAGAGGAATATAAGAATTCCTATCTGTAGGTTTAAAGTGATTTCTAGCCCTAAAATTATCACCTTCCTTAAATATTTCCAAATCTAGAAATACCATGCGGTCCAAACTAATACTCCACGTAAGGCTTATGTTCCTGTTGTTAGTATTCATTTTATTGATGAAGGTTTCCAAACTGGGTAGATCACCTTCCCAAATCAATAGCAGATAGCAGGTCATCAATAAACCTTTTATAGCAGACCAATTGGGAAGGATGGTCCTTAAATACTGTCCCAGTGGGCCATAAATAAGTTGGCCACACTGGGAGCAAAATGGGCTCCCATCGCTACCCCCCCCTATGATTTCTATCAGCAGCCCTGGGTAGTGCCAAAGGACAACATTCTTGCACCAAAATTGTACTGCCTGAAATCAAATTAAACTGAATATTTTTGCAGAAAGATTCCTTACTGATTTGAGGTATAAGGGTGGAGGTTAGTTCTACAATACACTGATAATACAAATGACCCACAGAGCATACATCCCAAGTAAAATTCAGGAGATGGGGAACAAAATTAGAGCTAGGTGGTTGTCAGGGCTTGGCTCTTAACAGCTTCCTTCTCTGTGCTCAGGCTGCTCAGCTGCCGGATAATTGTCAGCAATCATTGATCCCTCAGTGGCTTGCCTGGTTATCATTATCTGCTCATCAATCCTATCTACAGCCAGTCCCTTCTGGCTATTTAAACTGCCTTGCTCATTCCTTTCCTGTCTTTGCCTTGGTCAACATATCTGAAGATTCTCTGCTGTGTTCCTGTGAAAGACTTAGCTTGGCTGATGTCCCTTCTGGTTCCTGATCCTGTTTCCTCTGCCTCCGACTACGCTAATCTTTGGTTTCCTGACCTTGTCTGACTACCCACTTTGGTTACCAATCCCTGGCTTAGTTTTTGACCACGTTTACTAATCTGTACCATTATATTAAAAGGTGTGATTTTTACTGCATTTCTGTCTCAGTCTGATTCATGGTTCCTCACAGTGGTATAGGTTTCCCACAGCCTTACATAAACTATTCCCACACAGTTCCCCATTGTGCTGGAGATGTCAGGAAGAAGAATGCTCCATGTTTCTGTATTCTGGTCTTGCTCAGGCCTCACTGACTTTTGGGCACAGGTTAAATATTGTATCTTTGAATTTGTCAGATGTCCAAATGCCAGCAGATGCTGCTGCCTTTCTCCTCTACCTAACCCCTATGTTGTTAAAGAGTTACAAGCATTCTCTATTGTTGCACTTGCTCAATGGAGCAAAGGCATGTATTCCATTATTCTGGAAACAAACAGTTGTTCTTCACATTAGTCTATGGTTTGCCAAGGTTAAGGAAATGAAGTTAATGGATGAACTCATGGCCTTTCTGTATTCTTCTTCCGGCTGCTTTTTCTCCTCATCATTGCTCTAACCTAACAGTTATCAACACGTACTTTTAGCACCACAGCTCTCAATCACATCTCTCTTGGCAGAGAACAGGATGACATGGTTGCCAGAAGGGTTATGTTTCTTCAGAAAGAGTTTAGAATTATGCAGCAAGCTGGGCCAGGGGACGTCAAATCCCCATAATCGAATTATTTGGTAAAGAAATTTGAGCACATTGCTTTTCAGCTTTCTGACAAGGGCATTTGAAATCTCCACATTGTTTCAAAACTATTGCATTATTAATTTAGAATATATAAATGTGCCTGGTATTGTTTAGGCTGATAATATAAGGTCTCTTAATTAACAGTTAATGGTACTCCATAAAGATGAAAGGTCTGGAAACAATCCGAAACCAAAAATTGCTTAATTTAAATTCACAGCTTTTATTGGTACTATCAGTTATTTTGTATGCAATGCATAAATGATAATTAATTTAACTGTTCACTTTAGCTAAAAAAAATTATGGTAATAATACTTTTTGCATTAGCTTTGTAATTGCCATTATTACACATATTAAAACTGTACACAAAGTATCCAGTATCTAGAACACTGTAATACAATTTAATAAGCTTGCTTATATCAACGCATATTTGAAATGATCCCATTTGCAAATTTAGGGTGGCTTACATAATAGCAGGAGTGGTGCACTATTTGTAGATATGGCTGATGACCTAAAGAAGTTCACATATACATTCATTTGCATATATACAATGTACAAGCTTTTATTAAAAAAAAAGAAAAGAAAAAAAAGACATGTATTTGATGAATGAAAGTGTGTATCTGGAAAAATGTGTAAGGGGTCATAATATTGGTCATGCCCAGTGCATTTATAGCATTAAAGTGTCATTAAACCCAAAACTTTTTCTCACTTTGTACCAAAATTATTTTCCCCAACTATATGTGGTCAATAAAATATAAAGTGATGTGCTAAAAAGTAAAAATAACATATATTAAATGTTGTAAATAACAATACATATAAATAAATCCAGTACTAATATACACTTGATGAAAAACAGTCCCAAACAAGAATGTCAGTGATGTGAATTGTCCCAAAGTAAAAAGTTAGTCAGTGAAGAAAATCTTGATCTGCACAATCAGTTGGTCGGTTGAGTCACCCGCAAAGCTCCCCTCACGGTCGATCGGTTACCAGCACCGCACTTGCCCCATCCGGGCAACAGGCAGTGGCTTCCCCTGTGTCTCCTCCTTGGCATCACGGCGGGCCTTAGTCTCATCGCTTCTCCTTTTCGCCAATCGGGAAATGGGTCTCAGGACCTGTTTCCTGATTGGCTAGAAGGAGAATTATTGTGACAATAGTGAATATACATTCGCTATTGTCACACAACCTGGTGGGCTTGGGGCGCAGTACACTGCGCCCCGAGCCCACCCTTTTTTGAAGCCCATTAGAGCCTCTGTCTCTATTCATGTGCTTAAAAAAAAAAACCCATTGGAATCCATGCGTCCTACGCCCCACAGGTAGATTAGGGGGCCGGACGCATGGATGGGGGGGGCGGGCGCCCCTGCGCCCTGCATTACGGGCCACCACTGGTCCCGAAGTCAAAAGGACCACATCCTGGTTTTGTCACATCTGATGTCATTGGGTGCGTGGAATCTCTGCTCCACCATCACGCTATATATGTGTTTATTGAACACAATAGGAGGAAACCAGAAGGGGATCCCAGCCTCCCTATGATACATTAACCACTTCACCCCCGGAAGGATTTCCCAGGTTAGGACCAGAGCACTGTTTGCAATTCGGCACTGCGTCGCTTTAACTGACAATTGCGCGGTCGTGCGATGTTGTACCCAAGCGAAATTTGCGTCCTTTTTTTCCCCACAAATAGAGCGTTCTTTTGGTGGTATTTGACCCCCTCTGCGTCATTTCTGATCACCGCTATAAACAAAAAAAAGTGTAAATTTTGCAAAAAAAACAGTTTTTCTTACTTTTTGCTAAAATACAAATAAAAATATAGTGTATAGTATAACCACTTCAGCCCCGGAAGGATTTCCAGCTTTAGGACCGGAGCCCTTTTTGCGATTCGGCGCTGCGTCGCTTTAACTGACAATTGCGCGGTCGTGCGACGTTGTACCCAAACGAAATTTGCGTCCTTTTTTTCCCACAAACAGAGCTTTCTTTTGGTGGTATTTGATCACCTCTGCGTCATTTCTGATCGCCGCTATAAACAAAAGAAGAGCGACAATTTTGCAAAAAAACCCTCATTTCTTACTTTTTGCTAAAATACAAATCCAAAAAAAAAATATAAAAAAACTTTTTTTTCACCGTTTTTGGCCGATTTATATTCTTCCTCATATTTGCGATAAAAAAATCGCAATCGGCGTTTATTGATTGGTTTGCGCAAAAGTGGTCGCGTTTACGGATGATGAGAATTCATTTTTGGGTTTTTATTTTTTTTATTTTTTACTAGTAATGGCGGCGATCTGCGATTTTTAGCGGTACTGCGATATTGGGGCGGACATGTCGGAACGTTTTGACACTTTTTTGGGACCATTGGCATTTATACAGCGATCAGTGCTATAAAAATGCACTGATTACTGTGTAAATGCCATTGGCAGTGAAGGGGTTAACCTGCAGGGGGCGCGCTAAGGGTTAACTATGTTCCCTGGGCGTGTTCTAACTGTATGGGGGCTTGCCTAGCAGGGGAAGGGAAGTGGTCACAGCCTTCACGTACAGGAAGGCTGTGATCACAGCCCTTCCCCCTCACACAGAGCGGAGGTCCGTGTTTACATACACGGACCTTCGTTCATTCACTCCGGGGGGGGCATCGCGGGTAGCCGGCGGCAATCGAAGCCGCCGCACCCGCTCCCTGGCCCCCCCGAACGCAGTGAGCGCGCGCCTCCGGCGGCGCGCGCGCGCTCACTAGGCTCTGTATCGCGCCCGCCGTCGTATGACGGCGTTTCGCGTTACAGAGCCACTCTGTCGCTGTCACTTGCCGATCAGCCGTCGGCAAGTGGTTAAAAAAACATTTTTTGTCATTGGTTTTGGCCGATTTATATTCTTCCTCATTATTTTTGGTAAAAAAAAATCGTAATCTGCGTTTATTGATTGGTTTGCGCAAAAGTGGCCGTGTTTACGGATGATGAGAATTCATTTCTGGGGTCTTTATTTTTTTTTTTTTACTAGTAATGGCGGCGATCTGCGATTTTTAGCGATATTGGGGCGGACACGTCGGACCATTTTGACACTTTTTTTGGGACCAATGACATTTATACAGCGATCAGAAATTTAAATATCCACTGATTACTGTGTAAAATGTCATTGGCAGTGAAGGGGTTAACCTGCCGGGGGAGATCTAGGGGTTAACTGTGTTCCCTAGGCTTGTTCTAACTGTGGGGGGGCTGGACTGTTATGGGCATACGAGATCTAACTGATTCCAGTGACAGGGATCAGTAGATCTCCTATGCCTGCACCGACAGAGCGGGGAACCGCCATGTTTACATTGGCGGTTCCCCGTTCTTTTTGCTGTGGCCGCTCATCGCGGTTCGCCGGCGGACATCAGACATCGGGTACTCCTCCAGAGTACGGCGGGCGCACACACGCCCCCTAACGGCCACTCCGCAAATCGGCCCTTATTTACGGCGATTCGCGGGACGCATTCACACTGCCGCAGTAAATATACTGCACGCGGTGTGGAAGCAGTTAAAGCGGACTTCCTGCCCCCTCAGGTGTCACATTTGGCTTTCGGGGGGGAGGGGGGAGAGAACACCTGTCTTTGACAGGTGTCCTTTTCCCCAACATCCGGGAGCCCGGGCCACGGCCGTGGCCGCTGACGTCAGCAGCCCGGCTCCCTCCTCCTTCGCCGCTGGCCAGTGAGAAAGCACAGCGGCGGCTCACACATGTGCACTGGAGACCTGTCGTGAGTCCGAAAGGCTCCACTGCTGGGCTCCCTTACTCTTAATGACAGCGGCAGCACTCGGTCAGCCGATCCAAAGATCGGTGGCAGTGCCGACATCGCTGGACTCCAGGACAGGTAAGTGTCCTAAAGCTAAAAGTCAGCAGCTACTGTATGTGTAGCTGCTGACTTTTAAGTCTCAAAGGGGTGGCGGCCGGCGGCGGACCTCCGCTTTAAGGGACTAAGTCTCCAACTGATATGAATAGCAGCGAACGGAGACATAAATTAAAAAACACAGATTGCATCCTCATTGGTATACTGTTACTAATTAAGTACTCGCTGACCACTCTATAGCCGAATAACGGCTACAGCATGGCTGGCTAGTTCTGGGATGCTGGCCTATTGACGGCGTGCTGTCATCGCGTCCGCTGCGGAGCATAGCCACTGGCACGGAGGATGATGCTGATCAAAGATGAGGTAAAGAGACAATCAGTGACCCTTTACCACGTGGTCAGCTGTGTCCAATCACAGTTGATCATGGATCTAAACAGACACCAATTATTGGAACTCCTTTCCTCATGCTGACAGCATGAGGAGAGGAGAAGAGAGACGATAACTGGCTTCTCTAAAAGGGACATGTACACCAATAATCAGGGCCTCATCAGTGCTTATCACTGCTCATCAGTGCAGCCTCATCAGCGCACATCAGTGAAGGAGAAAAATTACCCGTTTGCAGAATTTTATAATAAACTATGAAAGTTTTTTTTTTTTAACATTTTCAATCTTTATTTGTTAATGTAGCAAAAAGTAAAAAACCCAGTGGTTATTAAATATCACCAAAAGAAAGCTATATTTGTGTGAAAAAAATTATAAAAATTTTGTTTGGGTACAGTGTTGCAAGACTGCACAATTTTCATTCAAAGTGCAACAGCGCTGAAAGCTGAAAATTGGGCTGGGCAGAAATAATAATAATAAACTTTATTTTATATAGCGCCTTTAAATGTGGCTTCTCAAAGCGCATAACATAAGGGATAAAGGGATAATTAAGTAAAGGCTTGTCTAAAGAAAAAAGATTTTAGATTTCATTTGAATGAGTTTAGAGAAGAGGACTCTCTGACATTCTTAGGAAGTGAATTCCATAGTTTTGGAGCATAGCAGGAGAAGGCTCTATCCCCCATTGAGTGTAGGTGAGTAGGGCGGCCACAGTAAACCAGAATTTGAGGAGCGGAGGTTACGAGGGGGGGGAGTAAGTTGGTAAAAGTTCAGAGAGATAATGGGGTACCAAGCCACGAAGAGCCTTGTAGGTGAGCAAGAGGTTCTTAAAGTCTATGCGAAACCTGACGGGTAGCCAGTGCAATAACTCCAGGATAGGGGTAATATGACCACTTGTACCAGACCTAATCAGGATTATGGCCGCAGAATTTTGAACATATTGGAGCCGATTTATGATGGATTTAGGTACACTAGCAAGTAGAGCATTGCAGAAATCAAGTCGAAAGTACACAAATGTATGGATCAGCTTTTCAGCTACAGTGTATGATAGCATGGGACGCAGCCGAGCAATGTTTCTCAAGTGGAAAAAAGATGTTCTGACAACATTTTATACAGCTGGCTCAAAGGTTACACTAGCATCAAATATCAACCCTAGATTTTTCAATTAAACTGAAGCTCAAGCACAATGCCATCTATAGATAAGCTATTTGGACCGGCCTTCCTTAATTGATGGGGGGGTGCCAACAAGCATGACTTCAGTCTTGTCACAGTTTAATTGAAGGAAGTTATGGGCCATCCAAGTTTTTTTTTTATCACAAATACAGTTAGATAGGAGAGTAGCAGCCAAAGTAGAATCTGGTTTAGTGTGGTTGTATATCTGAGTGGCATCAGCATAGAAGTGATACTTGAGCCCATGTGATCTAAGCAGTTGGCCAAATGGAAACATGTATATGCTAAAAAGTAAGGGACCCAAGACTGATCCCTGAGGAACACTGTACTTGACTGGGCCAGATTCAGACTTGAATCCACCAAGAGAAGCAAAGTGACAGTGATCAGTGAGATATGACTTGATCCGTTTCAGAGCCAATTCTGAGACTCCAAATATGGTTTCAAGGCGAGAGAGTAATAGATTGGGGTCTACAGTATTAAAGGCAGAACTAAGATTTAGTAGAATAAGAATAGTTAGTGACTCGGAGTCAGAGGCTAACAGAAGGTCATTAGTGACTTTGACCAAGGCGGTTTCTGTGCTGTGCAGCTGCCAAAAACCAGATTGGAGGGGGGTATAAGTGTCCAGTAGGTAAGTGGTTAAATAAAATAAATGAAAAGGCAGAAATATAAAAACGTGCCCCCTATTGTTAAAAGCAATGTTACAATAATAGCTGAATAGTCCCAGCCATACATGAAATGTTGGTAATTATTATTATTATACAGGATTTATATAGTGCCGACAGTTTGCGCAGCGCAATTGAGAGAACACCACACAATAAACATACATTTCATCTAGGGGAGACGTAATTGAAAATTAAATTCAAAGAACACATACCAAAAATATAAACAATCAAAATACTCGAGCGACTAGTGTAGTTACAAGGCGCTCGACATCTATATTTTTTTAAAAGTCCCCAAGGGGCTCTAGAGTTTGAAAACGATCCCCAAGGAGCTTCCATTTTTCCAACTCTTTGTGACCAAATATGTCATAAAACTAACAAATATAAAAACCATACACAAGAAACTTAAATTAAAAGTTAATGCAGAGGGGATCTACTTTACATACAAATAACACACCACAAGAGAGTTAACGCGACGCGTTTGACAGCCGTGATATATTTAGGACATATTATTATTATTAATGGTTGTAAAGTACATACCGACCCTGATAAGTCGATAATAACATTGTAACGAAAATTGTTATCCCCCGTGCAAAAATATAAAGAC
>BLSH010427592.1:577662-599591 GCA_018402905.1 Glandirana rugosa | reverse complement strand
CTGCAGATGGATTCTTGGTCTTGGCATTCTATTACTCTTTTGTGATGGAGCTTCAATGTTGTCCCATGATGAAGTCCTCCTTTCATATTTGGGGCAGACATTTATATCTGGAAAGTTTGTAGCCCTTCTCACTTCCTTCCTACATCAATTTCTATAAGAGAAGCATTTCTATCTGCAAGCTCTAGATGGCAGCACAGTAGTATAAATACCATAAGTCAGCCATATCAAAAGGTCAAACTATTGTTCATTCCTATTGACATGGCTACTATAATGTATGGGTCCAATATTTGACCAGATCTCTTCTAAACAATGGAATTAGCTGAAAATATGTACTTTCTCTGTAAATGGTTCCCAGTAGATACATATACACCAATACTACCTAGTTCATGTTTTAAAGGACGACACAACTGGTCTTGTGCAAGCACTCGCATAATCTAACAATAGCAGGTGAAAGTGAAGTTTCCAAGAGAAAACTGATCTTTATTGTGTCTGAAAATCACAAATCTAAATATATGTGTAGCACCCTCCTAAATAGGTGCTAGGATTTGGTAAAGTTGGTTATGGCTCACTGTATCCAGTGGGCCTGCAACTTGTTGTCAGGCAACTTTTAGTTTTAGCTTACTGTAACCAGTGTGACGGTGTTGATTGTTTGCTATGTTTCAATAGTTGCAGGATTGACTGCTTCCCCCTGATTAGTCCAGAAAGCTGGAAAGGAGTGGCCAGCAAGAGTCTAACCAGCAACTAAATATTCATACAGCCCTGGCCAATCCCTGGGGAGGGTCACCCAGATGGTAGCTGGGAGTCTGTATAAGTACTCTGAGATAGAGAGGGTATTTTCCCTTAGAAGGAGATCACAGCCTAAGGGGGTGCTGCTTGCCTCCTTAGGTCATTCTGCCACATACCTGCGGGGTGTTGAGGCCTCAGTTGGGCTACCTTTTGGCCTGCTTTGCTGGAAGCTACGGAAAGCTGAAGTAGGGACTGTCATCTGAGGATCTAATTTGGTATCACAGGGAGAAAGTGCTGCAAGGATATTGGAAGGAGGCAACAGATTTTCCAAGGACATTTGTGAGTACAGACTGGATAGAGAGATCCCAGAGACTGTGGGCTGAGGCCATCTGTGTGTGTAAAGGGGACAAAGTGTCCAGTGTCCTGAAAAGCTTAGTCTATTTAATTCCTAGCGAAAGGACTTTGCTTGGACTTTCCACCAGAGGAAGACTAATCTCCTCAAGTACAGGCTCATAGTGCTATAGAAGATAAGTGTCCTCCTATTTGTACATAGTTTTGGAGTATTCCACTCAATTAACTAACCCTATCCAAGTTACTCAAAAATAAAAACACCAAAAATAAAACATCTGGACTGTTTAATGAGCCCAAAGAGTGAATGAACTGTGTGTTGTGCTGCGAGGAAACTACTGGGAAACCTGGCAGCTTCATATATTGTACAGGACATGACAGGGAAGAGTTCTAATATGGGAGATATTTCTCTCCCTGTTTTGGATTGTGGTCCCATTAAAGTGATTTAAAACATCTGAAATGAAAATTGAACAAAGCATATCCATCTATAATGTACTTGCCTCAATCCAAAGCACCTTCTGTGATTTCTTTCTGCTTTGTCTTCTTTCTGCTATGAGTCACTTCTGAAAGGCTATGCTGACACCATAGAATCCCAGGAGATGGCTCTGCCTTTGTGGAAAATAAACATTTAAAATTACATTTAAAGACACAATGTACCTTGTACATATCCTATATTAAAACTACACATGCTCTAAAGTTCACAGAAATGGAAGATCTGGTCAATAAGCTTGTGCTAGACAAGATGCAGATGCAGACTTGCCATGAGAAAGCTCTGGCACTGCAGTAACAGGCCCTGTCATAAGCAGTTGCAGCCTTGTAAAAGAGTCCCCACTTGTTGACAGCTTAGCTTGTTGCTCAATGAATATCCAAACACACTGCTTTGCAGGAAATGGTGCAGTAGCCCTCTTGGGAATGTGAGCAAGCAGCTGTTTCCCCAAGTAACTAGTCAATTGAGATGTTTCCACAACCTGCAAAAGCTGACCCCAAGTGATGATGGGAAAGCCTACCTTTCTACATTTAATAGGATGGCAGAAAGAGAGGGATGGCCCTAAGACCAATTGCCAAGCCTAATTGACTGATTTCTCATTGTGGATCCCTAAAACTCCTACTACAATCTATGACCTGGTTAGGCCAATAATTATGATTGGCTAAAAGCAGACATCCTGGCCCATCTTGTGCACAACTGGAGATATCGACAAGATTGCATCAGGTAAAACTAGCTTAACTGGTAAAACCCTTAGGCTGGGTTCACACCTATGCAAATTGGATGCAAATTTCTCCGCATCCAATTCACATAGCAGGGGATTGTGACCGGCTCTCTATGGAGCTGGTTCACATATGTCCGTTGCAGCTGCGGAGCGGATTGCACAGGAGTGCTGTGCGTCTTTGGCTCTGTTTCAGAGCCAAATTCAGCCATAAATTTGGCCCTGATTCGTCCCTGAAATGGAGAACAGGGACGCACCAGACCCCTGCTGCGAGCCGCATCCAGCGGAGGTGTGAACCCAGCCTTAGGGTTTTATGTACACATGGAGACACTGATACATTACATTTTAGTGGGACAGGACTCTCCTTTAATTTTGAAATTGAGGGAGCGTATGAGAACCAGGAGAAATGAAATGGCATGGCCTCTATAAATGCAGGGAACAATGCAGAAATGCAGACTCAAAACATAATTGGCGATGAGGATAATGAAAATGTTGATGGTGATGATGTTCCAGATCTACAGACCGAGTTTACCTCTGAGGAAGGGGAACCTCACCCATCACAGCTCATGGATGGGGAGGATGGAGAAGAAACATCTTCCAATCAGGCACATCCTGACTTGGATGCCCAAGTGGCACTGCTAAAATGAGTGATCCCAGATTGGTAAATTATTGAGAGCAGGTTATTGTTCCACAAATGCTGAAAAAAAGTTTCCTTTGCAGCTAGTTGAGTGTGAGAACTCTGAGATGATGGGGTTGATTTACTAAAGGCAAATAGACTGTTCACGTTACAAAGGAAATTGCATTTTGCAGGGAAATTGGCTCTTTGCAAGGGAATTTTTCCTAGAGCTTGGTGAAAAAGGTTGTAGTCACATACTGTCATGAACCCATAGTAACATTCATGTCCTGTCTGTTTGTTTACCTCTTGGTTGTGTCAGCCTAGAGGCCGTGCACATCACCACCTGTGGGCTAAGTAATCTCCTCTCTGTGAACTCCACCCCAGTCTCCAATTAAGGAAACACTATTTAAGACCATGTGCTACAAAACCTCCTTGCCGATCAATGTTGTGTGTGTTTGGCTTCGTGTGTGGTTGTTCCTGTCCTATGCTCTGAGTCTATTTTGTTTACCGACTTTTGGGTTGTTCTGACTATCCCTGCCTGCTTGATAGCCTGACCTTCGGCTTGTTCTCTGCTTCTCCTGTCTGCTTGATACCCCAACCTTGGCGTGCTCTTCCGTCTGTCCCTGTCTACTTGTGGCCCTGACCTTTGGCCAGGCCACTGACTATCCTTGGTGTCCCTGCGCTGTTGCTTCCTAGGGGAGTTAGGGGACCCTGGGGGCCGCGACCTGGATCCAGTTGCAGCCAAATCCATCCTCACCACCAGAGGCTCTGGCGAATACCTACTGGCTCTTAGATTCCACGCCCTGGGGAAACCGATGCACTAGCTTCCTGTGTTTCAGTGTCAGTACTCCAGGGACCCATGTTCCTGTACCAGCTGGAGCTCATTAGCAGCAGCCAGCTATAGGTCCACAACCTTAGCGGTGCACTTCGCAACCTTAGCGGTGCACCACGCACTTCAGCGGTGCGATTCGCACTCCAGCAGTGCGATTCGCACTCCAGCGGTGCGCATCTGTCACCTGACCCCTGGTGTCCTGACAGTTTGATATTGGCTGATGTGCCGCTACCTGCAGATGATCCGCTGCAGGGCATAGTCCACAGACTGGAAAAACAGGAGTCTAATCAGATGATGATTCGATTGCTACAGGATTTGGCATCCCGCTTTGACCAGCTGCAGGGCTCCCTAGGACCTCCAGTCCAAAAACCTCAACTGCAGCCTGCGGCCGTATCGGTTCCAGCCACACTCACAGCCATTAACCCGTTGCAATTCCCGGCTCCATCCTGTTACTCTGGTGACTCTAGGGCCTGCAGGGGGTTTCTCAGCCAGTGCACCATTCATTTTGAGCTCCAGCTTCAAAACTTTCCGTCTGATCGGGCTAAGGTGGCCTACATTATCTCTCTCCTGTTTGGTGAGGCTTTAGCCTAGGCTGTCCCTCTGTGGGAGAAGAGTGACCCAGTGGTTTCTAGCCTGTCCAGGTTCTTGAAACTCTTTAGGAACATCTTTGAGGAACTAGGTCATGTCTCTTCAGTGGGTAGCGCTCTTTTACACTTCTGTGGGGCTGTATGCTCTTCATTTTCAGATTCTGACTGCTGAACTGAACTGGAACAATGAAGCCTTAGTTACAACTTTTTATAGGGCCTCTCTGATCGAGTAAAGGACGAATTAGCAGGAAGAACCGTCCCCACAAATCTGGACGATGTGATCTCTCTGTGTAATCAGATTGACATTCGTTTTCAGGAGAGGACCCTAGAAAGAAGAAGATACCAGCATTCCTTGGTCCCTAGTCAGCCTGAAATCTGAAACGGATCTCTATGATCCGTGGAGCATCCCCTGCCAGCTGAGGAACCCATGCAGCTGGGCTGGACCAGGCTATCCCCTGAGGGATGTGCTAGGTGAAGAACTTTGGGCCTGTGTCTCTACTGTGGGAGCAAAGGTCATTTTCGTGACACTTGCTTGCTGTGTCCGGGAAAAGATCGGGTCTAATACGTCTGGAAGGTGTAGTATTGGACCCAGAAACCTCACTTTCACGTCTCCATCTGTCAGTGTTCCTTCACATCGGTGCTTCTTCTCATTCGGTCCTGGCATACCTTGATTCTGGAGCTGCTGGCAATTTTATGGACTGGAAAATGTCCTCTTCCATGAAGCCTACCCTTTGGCCTCTCGCCACTCCATTGGTGGTCTCGGCGATCCATGGTACGGTTCTTCCAGGGGGCCCTATCCGCTTCCAGACCCTTCCGGTTAAGATGTCAGTAGGAATACTCCCCCAGGAGGAAATATTCTTTCTTGTCCTACCTAAGGCATCAACCCCATCATATTGGGTTGGTTACAGCTCCATTCTTCACATGCTGACTGGACTTCTGGACAGATATCGGCTTGGGGTTCCTCCTGTTTTTTGTCCTGTTTACTCAAGGTGGTCCGGAAGGAAAGACTTCCTGTTACCACCACGCCGGTTTCTTCTACCTTTCCCACTGCATATAGCGATTTCTGGGATGTCTTTTGCAAGAAATCAGCTGAAGTGCTTCCTTCTCACAGGTCCTTTGACTGTGCCATTGACCTTGTTCCAGGAGCGACTCTGCCTAGGGGTCCTACCTATCCTCTGACCATCATTGAGACCCAGGCCATGTCAGGATATGTAGCTGAAAACCTAGAGAAAGGGTTCATTCGGAAGTCCTCGTCACCGGCGGGAGCAAGATTCTTCTTTGTTGCCAAAAAGGATGGCACCTTAAGACCTTGCATTGATTATCGAGGTTTAAACGTGGTGACAATCAAGAACTGATACCCCTTACCCCTAATATCTGAGCTATTCGACAGGTTGAAAGGCGCCTCCATCTTTACCAAGTTGGATCTCACCTCAGGGGTGCCTACAATCTGATCTGGATAAGGGAGGATGACAAATGGAAAACCGTGTTTAACACGAGTGACAGGCATTATGAATACCTGGTTATGCCCTTTCGGTTGTGTAGCGCCCCAGCTGTATTTCAAAACTTCGTCAATGAGGTCTTCAGGGATTTGCTGTATCAATTTGTGTTCATCTATCTGAATGAAATTCTTATCTTTTCGGAAAATCTGCTTGTCCACAGAAACCATGTCTGGGTTGTACTCCAGCGCCTTAGGGAAAATAACCTGTATGCCAAGCTGGAGAAATGTTCTTTTGAATGTTCTGAGGTCCTGTTTCTGGGATGCTTTGTCTCCAGTTTGGGTCTTCGTATGGATCCCGAAAAGGTCTTGACCATTACCAACTGGCCTCTTTCTGCCAGCCTCAAGGCCACACAGCGATTTCTTAGCTTCTCCAATTATTATAGGCAATTTATTAAGAACTATTCTTCTATTGCTGCGCCTATTATTGCCTTGACCAATAAAGGTTCTAATGCCAAGGAATGGCCTCCTGAAGCTGTCGCTGCATTCCATGATCTGAAACAAGCCTTTGTTTCTGGTCCTCTCTTGAGGAAACCTAATCCTGGGGACCCATTTTTTTTATAGAAGTGGATGCTTCCTCTACTGGAGTAAGAGCGGTGCTTCTTCAATTATCTGAGAATAAAAGACAATAATGTGCGTTTTTCTCCCAAACATTTTCTCAGGCAGAGAAAAATTACGCTATTGGTGATCGGGAGCTTCTTGCAACTAAATTGGTGTTAGAGGAATGGCGTCATCTCTTGGAGGGTTCCCCTCACTCCATAATGATCTTCACTGATCATAAAAATGTACAGTACTTACAGAATGCTAAACAACTGAACCCCAGACTGACCAGGTGGAGTCTGTTCTTTTCCCGTTTCAATTTTACGATCACGTACAAACTTGGTTCCTGCAACAGTCGGGCTGATGCACTCTCTAGGTCTTTTGACACGCTGGATGAAGAGCCCACCTCTGAACCTAAGCCAATCATTCTGACAAGGTGTATTCTTGCCCATTACACCTCTCTGGAGTCTAAAATTCCACCTGGCAAGACCTTTGTCCCCATGGGACATGATTCCAAGGTGCAATGTCACTACTGGGGGCCTACTTTCTGTTTGGATGTCAAAGGCTACGTAAAGGCGTACCGTGTTTGTGCCCAGTCTAAGTCCTCCACACAAGATCCTGCCAGTCTGCTCATGCCCTTGCCCATTCCGAAGGAGCCCTGGATTCACATTGCTATGGATTTCATCACCGATCTTCCGCCGTCTGAAAAGAATACAGTCATTTCGGTGGTAATCGATCGGTTCTTCAAGATCGCTCATTTTGTTCCCCTTCCTGGTCTCCCTTCTGCTCCTGCTTTGGCCCCCATCTTTGTTCGAGAAATCCTCCGCCTCCATGGGGTTCCTTCCCATATTGTTTCAGACAGGGGGGTTCAATTTGCATCCCATTTCTGGAGAGCTCTTTGCAAGTCCCTCCATATTGTCTTGAATGTTTCTTCTTCTTACCACCCTCAATCCAATGGACAGACTGAGAGGGTTAATCAGGAGTTAGAGGTCTTCCTCCACACCTTAGTCTCTGCTCATCATGATGACTGTTCCTCTCTACTCTTGTGGACAGAATTCTCTCACAATAATCATGTTAACACCAGTTCTCAGAAGACCCCCTTTTTCACAGTTTATGAATGACACCCTCAGCTTCCTCTTCCTATGACCTGTTCTCCGGACATTCCAGCTTTGGCTACAGTTCAGCAATCATTCAATACCATTTGGGGTGAGGTTCATGATTCCCTCCGGGCAGCGGCTGATAAGTTTAAGGGTTTTGCTGACTGTCACAGGCGTAAACCGCCTTCTCTACAGATTGGAGACAAGGTCTGGCTTTCTACCAGGAACATGAAGCTCAGGTTCCTTCTCTGAAATTTGCCCCAAGATTCATTGGTCCGTACCCTATAATTGCTAAGTTTAATCTGGTTTGTTTCAAACTCCAGATTCTGAAAAGCTTCAGGATTTCAAACTCCTTTTATGTTTCCCTTCTGAAGCCTTTAGTCCTCAATAAGTTCTCTCATCCTCTCCCTACCATGGTTCCGGTCTCGGAGGATGGTCAGGAGTACGAGGTTAGTCTAGTCCTGGACTCCCGGCTCTGTAAAGGCATTCTTCAGTACCTTGTGCATTGGAAAGGGTTTGGTCCTGAGGAGAAATCTTGGATCCTTGCATCTGAGGTATTTGCGCCTCGCCTGGTGAGGAGGCTTCATTTGAGATTTCCCTCCAAGCCTGGGCCTAGGCGGGGGAGGGGGAGGCCTCGTAACAGGGGGGGGTACTGTCATGAACCCATAGTAACATTCATGTCCTGTCTGTTTGCTTATCTCTTGTAAGCCTAGAGGCCATGCACATCACCAGCTGTGGACTAAGTAATCTCCTCTCAGTGAACTCCACCCCAGCCTCCAATTAAGGAAACACTATTAAAGACCATGTGCTGCAAAACCTCCTTGCCAATCAATGTTGTGTGTGTTTGGCTTGTTCTGACTCTCCCTTCCTGCTTGATACCCCGACCTTTGGCTTGTTCTCTGTTTTTCCTGTCTGCTTCATACCCTGACCTTGGCATGCTATTCTGTCTGTCCCTGTCTGCTTGTGGCCCTGACCTTTGGCTAGGTCGCTGACTATCCTTGCTGTTCCTGCGCTGCTGCTTCCTTTCTTCCACCTGTAGCCAGCTGAGCGTGAGCTAGGGAACCCCAGGGGCTGCAACCTGGATCCAGTTGCAGCCAAATCCACCCTCACCACTGGAGGCACTGGCGAATACCTACTTCTTGGACTCCGCGCCCTGAGGAAACCGATGCACTAGCTCCCTGCGTTTCAGTGGCAGTACTCAAGGGACCCATGTTCCCGTACCAGCCGGAGCTCATTAGCAGCAGTCAGCTATAGGTCCACAACCTTAGCGGTGCGCTACGCAACCTTAGCGGTGTACATCGCACTTCAGAGGTGCGATTCGCACTTCATCTGTGCGCATCTGTCACCTGGCACCCCCAGGTGTCCTGACACTTACATTATCCAATCATGTGCAAGAGAAAGGTGTTTTTTTATTTTCTTATCCAGGGATCTATGTTTTTTTTCTCAGGAACAGGTTTTCGGAGATCTTGCAATATTTTGAGAAATCTTGCAAGGTTTTGCAGTCTAGCTGTGAGAGCTCCCTAGAAGGCAATGATAATAAAGCCATCCCAGGGTTTGTATGTGAGGCATGGGCTATGACACCAGTGCGTCTACAGACCATAAACCTTGTTTGTACTTTGCTGGCAGACCTCATTATCTGTTGTAAACTAGATTTGAACACTGTCTCTCCTAACAAAGGGTTTAAAATTTAGAAGCTAGGCTTCTGCATTGTAATTGGATGAAAGGCAGCTGAGCCTGTCCTAAGCCTTTCCACTGCTGCCTGATGCCGGCGGATGGCCGAGTTTTCTGCCTTCTGTATGAGACCCTCTTTTACTAACAATTGCCTTAGTGTGGCTCTTCTCCACCATGTCCATTTATCCATCACTGTGATTTAGGGTCCTCACTGGGATCTTTGGGTGAAGCATCTGGGGCCCCGGTCTCCCTCGTCCCCCTTCCTTTGGGACATATAGGTTGACGCAGGTTAAATATTTTTGGCGCAGGTTAAATATCTGGTGCTTTTATCTGTGAAGACCTCCATGCTGACTGCTATGCTGAGTGTTTTCCAATCCTGTGATTTTCTCTCTGTAAATACCCCTGAAGAAGGGATTCAAGTTTTTTTTTCTTGAAACACGTCAGACACCATGAGAAGATATTGTCACTGTAGCATTGATTTTTATATCAGCTACAGCTTTATTATGTTTTGTTATGCATTTAACTTTGAATTTTTATTCAGTATTTCAATAGTACAAGAAGCAACACGGAAATTAGATGATACATTATCAGAGTATAACATGTATACAAATTGGGTTGTATGTAAAGATTATCAAATACGTTTTCCATATAAGAACAAGTATATATATTTGTTATATGTCATGCCTATGCTTTAATAAGTACTAATATTAGAACTTTGTATAACTTGTGAGTACTACTTAAACATATAATAGTCGAAATTTGAAATTTGGGGTTGGCAGCTAGACACACATGTTGATACAGTTTGTTGTGGTGTTACTAGGTGCAGTGTACTGAGGTGTGTGTGTGATGCCGACCCCTTATTGAATATGAAGGTATAAGGGTAAACATTGTTATAGATCATTAAGCCAGGGGTCACAGTTTTTGTAGAAAGTTGCAGTGGTGAGTTTACGATTGTAATTACTTCTTGCATGGTAGGAGGTTGCAGGATCTTCCACCTTCTTGCTAGCGCCAGGTGTGCTGCAATGAGTATATGAGTAGTGATTGCTTGAAATTGTTTGGGCCACGTAGGGATTGCCAGGCCAAGGAGGAAGTCTATTGGAGATAATTTGGTTGTTATGGGAGCGGTTGAGTGGCGTAAGGATTCTACTCGGTTCCAGAAGGATTTTAGAGCTGGGCACTTCTACCAAATGTGGAAAAGGGTGCCAGGTTGACCACAGCTTCTCCAGAAAAGGTGAGCCCTTTGGGAATAGATCTTGGCAAGTCTGGTAGGGGTGTATTACCAATGTTGAAAGAGCTTCTGTACAGATTCCCAATGTGAGGTGCATTGGGAGAGTTTTGAGGACAGAAATAGTGCTCTTTGCCATTGGCTAGTTGGTAGAGTTGTAGGAGTCTGTGTGTACCATTGTGAGATTTGGTTTTGGATGGATTCCTTTGATGATTGGGAGAATAAGTCATATATATATGAGATTCCCTTCCATGTACTTCTGGTAGAGTCGTAGAATTTTATCAGGGGGGATAGTATTTCGTCTTGTTCAGACCAGCATATTTTGTTAAGTAGGGATCTGATCATGAGATAAACATAAAACGTTTTGGAAGATATACCAAATTTGGCCTGGATGTTTGAGAAGGACATTAGGGATGATGAATCAAAGAGGTGCCCAATGGATAGAATTCCTGCATCAATCCAATGGCTTATTAGGAAATCAGGGAGCAGAAGTGAAAAAGATTGGATTGGTAAGTATGATAGTATTGTACGAGGAATATTTTTGTACATTTGGGGTATGGAAGACCATACTCTTAAGGAGGCCGTTATTGTATCTAGCAGGAACTAGTGTTTACGCGTTGGTGCCCGGAGTGAAGCACTCAGATATGTTTTCATGTTAGTAGATAATATTTCTGCTTCTATTTGTCTCCTGTTGGATGGAGTGGTAGGTTGCCATCATAATTTGAGTTGGTCTAGTATGATTGCCTTGTAGTAAAAGCTCATATTGGGTGCTCCTAGTCCTCCCATTCGTGTTGGGGTCATCAAATTGTGTTTTTGTTATCCTAGGATGCTTTTTCCACCATATGAATGAATTAATAATAGCTTGAAGAGTTCGTAATTGTGTTGAAAGAAGAGGCACTGGTATTGTGCGGAAGATGTACAAGATACGCGGTAGCAAAAATATCTTAGCTAAAGCAATTCTGCCGGCCTATGACTCAATGGGATGTTGTAAGTCTCTGGATAATCTGTGAAGCTTCTCTGCAAGGCTAAATTGGCAGCCAAGAGTTTTTTACTGGGTGAGATTAGACGGATTTCTATGATAGGGATGAGTCCTTTGTCTATGAGAATGGGAAGTGGTCTGAGATATACTGCTTAGTTGGGTTGTCTAAACCTACTGCCAGCATACATGATTTGCTATGGTTTATTTTGTATAGAGATAGTGAGCTGAAGTTGTCTAGTATTCGCAGTGTTTCTGGTAGGGATTGTTTTGGGTCAGTAAGGGCAATTATTACGTTGTCTGCGTAAAGGCCAATTTTGTGTTCTGTGGTACCAATGTGTATACCTATGACCATGGCAAAAATCAAGGGTGACAGTGGGCACCATTGCCTTGTGAATTCGCTGTCACCCTTGATTTTTGCCATGGAGCCCCTAGCACAAACAATCCGCTCGACCCCTCAAGTCAAGGGTATACACATTGGTACCACAGAAAACAAAATTGGCCTTTACACAGACAACATAATACATAGTAGTCAAATTTGTGTTGCAAAAGCTCACCTAGTTGGCAACATAGGTCTCTGATAGCATTATAGGTTGTTTGGTTGGGTGATTTTTTATTTGCTAGCTCTAAGGATTTCAGTTGCTGCATTATAGAGTCCATTTCGGCAGATCGTTTTTTATGTTCTTGGGCGCCAATTTTAATGAGAAGACCTCGCATAAAGGTTTTATGGGCTAACCATACTGTAGAATGGTCTTGGACGAAATCACAGTTAGTTTGGAAAAAGTTCCCAAGCTCAGATTGAATTAATTGTTGATATCTTGTATTAGTTAGAAGGGATGAATTGAGTCTCCACAATGAATGATTGGTAGGCTATCATGATATGCTCTTACCTCTGTCCTGTGTATCTGCAGAGGTTATTGCAGGAGGAGGATTTCCAGAGGGTCTGTCAGCTCCGGGTGTTGTGGCTGCAGGCTGTGTAGTTGGCCACATGTGGTGTCTGAGGCTGAGTTGCGGCCTGCGCCAGCTTGTCCGGATTGCGGCTCCATGAGGGGAAAGTATTGTGTCAGTCGGCGAGGTTGTGGCGGTGAGTTCCGTCTTTCTGACATGCCGGTTCTTGTCCTTGAACTTCCCCCTCACTGTCCAGGGAAAGGAGGGAAGCTGTGTCGCTGGATGCCACTTTTAATCACTGCTTTAGTGAGGAGCTTGGGAGTCAAACAGCCATCCCGGACCGTAGTTAGGCACGACCCCATGTTATGCATTTAAATGGTGAAGTTTGCTCCGTTTTTTTACATTTGTATTCAATAAAGCTTTATATTTTATAGAATTCTGTTGTAATACCTGTGTTGCCCTAAAAGTCCCATAGTACTGGGGGGTACTCTTTTGTATACTTTTTAAGTTTCAGGGATGTTGGCAACAATTTATGGCTTCCTCTGGTGGTTCAACTTCTTTACTAAGCCTTATCACACTGAACCTATGATAAAAACATTTGCAAAGAGCATTGACACGTTCACCCAAACAAACCTCATAAAAAGGTAATATATTTTTTTAGGTATGCTGTGTGCATGGGAACACAAACATTTAGCGAGATTTTCCCTAATTTGACAGAAATGGAAATACATTAAAGGAAGTGAATGGAATAACTAAAAAGGCACCATATGGCCACTAGATATGTAAATATCACCTATGACACACAGGACCAAGAGCGACTGTATGATGTAAAAACGAATTTATACTTATAACCAATAACCAATATAAGCACAAAGAAGGGATGTATGGAATGAAAAATGTATGAAGGAAAAATATTTATTCTTTTTCACATAGCACATTTTAAAAAAGCACTCTTACTTTTTTTAGGCACTTAATTATCTATTATCCTGTATGTTTCCTTTATGGTTCCCTGCATTACCATCCCTGTGTCTCAGATAGGAGCCAATACCTAATAGGCAAAGGGTGACCAGGAATTGGTAACAGTAAATAAGGCTGAATGGAAGAGCAAGCTATACACCAGGTGCGGTGCTGCCACGTACCTGATAAAGGCCATCTGTAAAGAAGGCTTTCCTTACACCTCCTGTCCTGCTCCCCCTAGAGTCGGTGACAGGGTATAACAGTCCGAGTAATGCTGAGATGCTGTGGATACAAGACCAGAACTCGTGCACCATGTGGTCTCACCGATGGAGCAAAGGAACTTGCAGGTGCAGGAGTCAGAACTGTAGTTGAATGAGCCAAAATCAGTAACAACTGGGCAGAGATCAGAGAGTAGGAGATTAGAATTAGATGGAGTCAGGAGGCAAGCTGGGTCAAAACACAAAATAAGCAGGAAGCAGGTTTGGACATAGATCACTGGTGCCCAAATCTCAAAAATGCCAGTGCCAAATGTGCACATGCATTTGCGAACACGTGTATATGAACACACAGCACTGATTCTGTGCACAGGTACATACGCATATCTTTGGGCACAGCCACATACTAGATCTTCCTGACATGCACCATGCGCATGCATATATCTTCTTATGTCGCTATGTACACAATCTTCCTGACAGGTGGGACTGTGCTGGGCATTTTGAGTAGGATGATATAATAGATAACAGGATTTGTTTTAAACTAATCTGCAGCCAGTTTTATTTTATTACATTTTTTAAAGTTGTGGGTTTAAAAATAAACAGAAAATAAATCCTAGCTTGTCAGCCACTAACTAACACAGACATGTGTTCTATCTGTGGCCGGGCTAATCCTAGCCAACCTGTAGGGGAAGAATCATTCTCCTGACTCCTTATTTTCCCACATGTTCCAAAAATGAAGAAAGTCTCTCCCCATAATAGCTTCATGCATTAAAGAGGGGAATAAACATATTGAATGTGTTGTGGAGCACCATAGGGTATCAGTCTTAACTACAGCAGTCTTTTAGCCATGGGTGTCTCAATATAAGAAAATTATCCTCATAGTGCTAAGGTAGTATTTAGAGGGATTGATTAAATCAGCTTTCACTTAAAATTAAAATGCTTCCCGAGTCAAGCAGGCTTGTAACAGCTTTGTATCAACTGAGGTAAAACACATTTGTTTATCATGACTTGCCTGGCATGTTGCAGTTGCAGACATATGTTTTCTCAGAATTGGTTCATCAGCTATTTTGGAGCTGTCCAATATGTTGTAATCCATGGCAACAAAAACATTTTATGTGTTCTGTACCCAGTCCTCACTTAGGCATTGTGGATTTTTCTGCCCTATTTAGCCAGTCTCCAAGTCCTGGGCCTACTGTCTCTTCACCATTTATCACAGTTCTATGGTTTTTCCCTAAGCCCTTAATCCCTGGTTTTACCAGGCACTATAGGCATTTTCAGCATTTTGATGTTGTCTCTCCGGTTTGTGCTCCACCACAAACTTGAACTCTTTAAATGCCAAAAACCACTGGGTCACCCAAGCATTTGCCAGTTTATTCTGGTACAGGAGCATGCATGTTTGGTGATCAATCTAAACTTTCTTGCCAACAGAGGAGTGAGTCCAGAGCCCATTTTTTATGGCCATGAATTATCGTATTACAATGGCATAGCTTTTCTCATCCAGAGTAAATTTTTGGCTGAAAAGAACCATGGAATGCTCCTGTTAATGGACTACCTGAGGCAGAATGGCTCATAATCCCACATCTGAGTCATCTCACTGCACAACAAATTCATTAGATAAATCAGTAGCTATCAGGACCAGATGTTGACAAAGTATGGACTTGAGCTGCACAAATGGCCTTCAGGTTCCACTGTACCATGACTGCATACACTCTTTAGTCAGGTCAGTCAAAGGAGCTGCCAAGGTGGCAAATTTTGGCAAAAAGCACGGATAGTATCCAATGATACCTAGAAATGCACATACCCCTCTTTTTAAGACCTTAGCAAGCGAGACCACCAATCCCAACTAAATATGACACTGTCATCTAAGAAAACCAAGGCATACCTTCTGGAATGGAGAATATGGTTTTATCCCTTCTCTTGATTAGGGATATTTGCCAATACCTTTTTTGTGAGGTCCAATGTGCTGATGTAAGGAGGGAACCTAGTCTTCCCATTGCCACAGGGTCCTCCAAACTTTCTAAACAAAGAGCAAGTTTACTGTCCTTCAAACTTTAGGGGGGCTGGACATCTGGCCCCCAGGCAACAGTTTGGAGACAACTGCATTAGCTCATCCACTTGGGACATAAGATAGGCATTGCATTTTGAAATGTTTTTAAATTTCCACAAGTCATTGCAGAATTATACAGTTCCATCAGGTTTGAGAACCAATACTGTGAGCCTTGACTACTCACTCTGCGATTCCTCAATGACTACCAATGCCAACGTTGCTTACTGTATTTGACACTGCCTTTTTTCATTTAAAGTTTTATTGGGTACACCAGTAAGGACAATACAAATCCAGCATTGATATATGGTACCATAAGAATAGACTGTTACACAAACCAATAATGAAGTAGCACTGTATGCTAAGTGCACAGCGAATAGGATGATATCAATATGGCAACAAAGAAACTACATTAGTTTGGATTAAAATGCAACAGTGTAAGACATTTAAATTGCCCTAAGGCTGTTGTACACAAACATATTTTCCAATAGGAAGAAGAAGGCTGTACATCACTGAAGTTAGAAGACAAGAGCAAGAAGTGAAAGACAACACAAGCTCAATAGAGAAAGACAGGAATTGAACAGGAAGACGTATGGGATGGGGAGGTGTTGTTAAAGAAAATGGTTGAGAATGCATGCACAGTTACAGTTGCACAACCGAGGAGGCCACAAAGGTGTTGTAGACTTGTGGGTACCGGAAATCGTGCCAGTAAAACCAGGTTTTATTGAATTGTTTCTCTTTTCATTTTAATGCAGCCGTTAGTTGTTCCATCAGGTTAATTTCATTTACCACAGCTATCCACTGACCAACTGATGGAGGTTCTGAGCATTTCCATTTTTGTGGTATACATATTATAGCGGCATTAACCAGTTGCCAACCGCCCACCGTGGCTTGATGGAGGCAACTTGGCTAGTTATAGCGAAACACCGTCACCTGACGGCGGCCGCGAGAATGAGTATTGTGAGTGCGCGCGTGCGCTCACTGTGTTCCGGGGGGGCCAGGGAGCGGATACGGCAGACTCGATGTCCGTTGGTTACCTGCGATCACCCCCCCGGAGTGACAGAATGGAGGTCCATGTATGTAAACACGGATCTGCGTTTTGACAGAGGGGGAAGGGATGTGATCACAGGCTCCCTATATGTGGGAGCCGTGATCACTCCCCTCCCCCAGCCAGCCCAGCCCCAATACAGTTAGAACACACTGAGGGAACACAGTTAACCCCTTAGAGTGCCCCCTGCAGTTTAACCCCTTCACTGCCAATGGCATTTACACAGTAATCAGTGCATTTTCATAGCACTGATCGCTGTATAAATGCCAATGGTCCAAAAAAAAAAATGTTAAAATGGTCCGATATGTCCGCTGCAATATTGCAGTCCCGATAAAAATCGCAGATCCCCGCCATTACTAGTAAAACATAAAAAAAAAATAAAAACCCCATAAATTAATCCTCATCATTCGTAAACGCGGCAACTTTTGTGCAAACCAATCAATAAACGCAGATTGCGATTTTTTTTTAATCAAAAATATGAGGAAGAATATAAATCGGCCAAAACCGATGAAAAAAAAGTTTTTATATATATTTTTTTTTTGGATATGTATTTTAGCAAAAACTAAGAAATATTGTTTTTTTTTTTTCAAAATTGTCGCTTTTCTTTTGTTTATAGCGGTGATCAGAAATGACACAGAGGGGATCAAATACCACCAAAAGAAAGCTCTTTGTGGGAAAAAAAAGGACGCAAATTTAGTTTGGGTAAAACGTTGCACGACTTGTGCAATTGTCAGTTAAAGCGACGCAGTGCCAAATTGCAAAAAGTGCTCTGGTCCTAAACTGGGAAATCCTTCCGGGGCTGAAATGGTTAAAGTGTTTGTGAACTCACATAATTTAGTCTATGCCAGCCCCTCTATTAGAGGCTGGCATAGCACACTGTGACAGTTTTAAAAAAAAAAAAACGAGCATTGTAAATACCTATTTAGAGCTGTCTTCACATGACCCACAGACGCTTTTCAGCTCCGATGGATGAATACAGCAGGAGGGACTGAGATCTCCCATGGCCGCTTAGCCCCTCCTGCAGTAGCCCTGGAAACCGGCCCGAAGTCATGTGACTGGCCTGAAGATCGGGCTAAACAGGTATGTAGAAGCCTCGTTTTTTCTAACAGCTAACACATTTTGCTATGCCAGCCTCTAATAGAGGGGCTGGCATAGACTTTTTAATTTTTATATCCCGCTAATAGCAGTGATAGTGCCCGGGGGGGGGGGGGGTGGTTACAGAGACACAGGCAGCGAGGAGGGGGAGAGATGAGGGAAGAGAGCAGGGCTGCTGACGTCACAGATAACAGTGGTCAGGGCTCAGAAGCCCTGGCTTCGTTGTCTATGCAGAGAGGGGGATACAGGAAATGTCAGGTTCAGGGTTTTTTTTTTTACAGTTTAGAGGGGGCAGATTACATAACACAAGCACCGTGCTGTTTAATCTGCTCTAAGGGACCAGGATCTGTATTATTATTTTTTTTTTGGGGGTTAACAAACTATTTTATAAACAACAGGTTGCGCTAAAATGACGGCAGGTAGATACATATAACATGCATCCAATAAATACGTGTAAATCATACAGTCCAAATAAACATAAATGGTGTAGATGAAAGTAGAGATGTAGATGTATCTTCACAGATATAGACCACCGTGTGATAGTTCAAATTCAGTAGTGATACCTCCACCACACATCTAATAACTGCTTACCAGATGTAAGCGCATAAGCGCTTTGGCTGTACCCCAGCCCGGGTCCCCCCTGTTGATAAATACGACAATCTTGGGGTCCTGATGTAGCAGAGTTGGCTTGGGTGAACCACAGAGGTAGTGGAAAGGGCTAACCGGATCCGCCTCCCGGCGTTGGTGGGATAGCAGTCCAATAAGGTTCTCTACACCCCCAGGTAAAACTCCCCACGGCACCCAAAGAAAGAGAAGGTACTAATAGTGTCATAACGTTTCAGTGGATTTAATAAAATAAAAGTATTGCACTTACATCAGATAAAAACAACAAGGGCGTCCAAAAACATTAAGCCGGCCGGCTGTAGACTTCAAACACTCAATGGCAGTGATGTCAGCGCTACGTGATTGACTCACCGTAGGGTGATCTCCAACGGAGCATGGTCCGATAGGCCGCTGGCGAGATATCTGACCCCCTGGACCTCTGCCATCAGAGCTGAATTGGCAAATGCCATATCTATGTGAGAAGCTGTTCGGTGGGATGATGAGAAACAAGAAAAGGCTTTTGTATCAGGGTGTCTTCACCTCCACACCAAAGTAAGCTCCACTGCCAGTGCCCAGGAAGCGTTTAAATATTACAGTCCTCGACTGGACCAAGCTTTTTTCAGAGAAAGAGCGGGTGGGAGTGGAATAGGCCATGTCACCCTTTCCACTTTCAACTTTGTTGTAGCGGACTCCTAACCTGCCGACGCCCCTGAAATCCCACCCTTTGATAGGGACTACGTTGTCGGTAATAGCTAAGATGAGCTGCGTCATGTTGATCCCTCCCACCCCCTCACTTTTGTCACCTGTCATTGGTGCTCAAGAGTGGAGGCGGCAGTGCTTTCATCCTTGGAAGCCC
The DNA here is from genome assembly GCA_018402905.1 of Glandirana rugosa. Lineage (NCBI taxonomy): Eukaryota > Metazoa > Chordata > Amphibia > Anura > Ranidae > Glandirana > Glandirana rugosa. Next base: position 580,567 of record BLSH010427592.1, on the reverse strand, counting down.
TGCAGCTGTTGCTGTATAGAGGTAATAAAGCCCCATGCCCGTTAACACCCCCCCATGCTTACTACCCTTAAGGCTTGAAAGGTAGGCTCGAGTTTAGAACGGGTTAATCCCGCACATTATTCCCCCCATACTCCCTTGTGGATTAACCCACCCTGCCACATTTCTATTCTCTCCCAGACCACTACACCTGGACTAAATTCCAAATCAAAACTTTGTCACAGATAGTGGCACGGGGGGATCTGCTTCCATTCTCAGACATGCGTCCACAGTTTAATGTTCCCCTTTCCTATTACTTACTTACTAAAATTGTACACAGGGCTTATTACACAATAGTATAAATCAATCAGCGCAACCAAATGTAAACTAAGATAGAGCAGCTGAACGCTATAGGCACATAAATCAATTCCTACACTGAAAGTCCAATTTGTAAAGTGCAGCGCTGGTAATACGGAATATTTAAGCTCAATTCCACAATACAGTCCTTTGGCAAGTGACACCCAGTGTGTAACTGCCAGTAATCTTAATAAAGGGCTTCAGTGACAATCCACCACCACCGGTAATGCTAGTAGCTCACCTTCATTTCTTGGCCTTTGTCACAGGAGCCACAAAGCGCATTTTGTCCCACTCGTGGACTGTTTAGATCATATATTGGGGTGCCACCGTAATAACTCATCCAATATTACCTCCAGTGCTTGTGAGCTTATGCAAAAATTCACTCAGTACGTACTGTTGGCAACACATGAAAAAAGAAAAGTATATATCTAGCGCTCTCCTTAAGATCTATTGTTTTATTAAAGAATGGGTACTCACATAGTCCGCACTGTAGCCCAGTGTGTGGCATATAGCATTAGTTTAAAACCATACAGTGTGATTTCCTGGAGACAGTGTTGGTCATGAGTAACGTCACTTCCTGATTCCGGACGTGTTGCGTTCCACGAACCGGAAGTTCGTCAGCGGATGCGGAAGTGACGATAGTGACCCGCACATATAGTGACCATCGTACCATGTGATCTTTTAATCAACCAATCAGTGTCAGTATCTTGCCAACCCTCAGCCAATCGAAATGACTGGGAAGTGTCCCCAGAGACTACTATCTCCGTTTGTAGATTCTAATACTCTGATCGGAAGTAAAAATAGGAAATTCCAAGTGAGCATTAATTGATTATACACTGTTCAATTATTAGAAAACCCTGCGACCATCGCTGTTAATCAGTGGGCCAAAACACGTAAGCAATATATGTAAAACGCAATCAAGCCATATACATAATCATAAACAATAAAACTTATTAAAACATAATCTCTTATGTATACAAACATAATCAAGCATATTTTGACATGTTTTAAAATATTTTAAAATATTTTTTATAAAATAGAGGTACGTTTCAATGATCTGATATAGAACACTTAATGTCAAAGTCAACATTTAACCCATTCGGTACCATTACGTTGGTTTGGTGTATCCAGAATGACTCCCTCCTACTCAGCTGATGGATATAGTTAGCCCCTCTCCAATGTCTAACCACATGTTATACACCCCAAAACGTTAGCGAACTGGGGTCCCTATTGTGGTATTTCCTAAAATGCTGTGAGACGCTGTGAGTCTTTAATTCCTTTTTAATATTACCCACATGTTCCCTCAGACGAACATGTAAAAGGTCTGGAGGTCCTCCCGATATACTGATAACCCCAGCTACACTCACGCATATACACCACACCAACCGTATGGCAGGTGATGAGCTGTTGTATTTCATATTCTTTGCCCATAGCTGCAGCTCTAAATTGCTTACGCTTTTTAATATTGGTTCTGGAACACCTACATGCCATACATCGTCCACATGCATTAAAAACCTTTGAGGAAGGAAAAAAGCTTGTTCTGCACTTGTACGGATGGGTCTATTACTCCTGGAGCTACTCTATCCTTTAATGTAGAAGCCCTTCTATAAATGAACTGGGGTCTTTCAGGTAGAACTGGACCAAGGACAGAGGGTCCAAGTCATGGATAGGAATTTTCTAGTGGCTAATAACAATAAGAAAGATATATAAAGACTCCACTAGGGAGAAAGGGAGGAAAGGGGGCTATGGGATTTTAATGGTACCGCTATAGGCTCACAAAGTCAAAATGTTAAAACCAAAGTTGTTTTATTATTATTGTTGAGTACAAATAACACAAAAATAAATGTTTAAAAACAACTGTGTATAAGTTATTCCCAAAAGGAGAGAAGATTGATTCAATTTCTCACAGTATGCTGGTATGTGCTTCCCGACATGTTTCGCGGTAAAACCGCTTCCTCAGGAGAATGCACAATTTCTAGTGTGTACTAGAAACAATAATACCTATTAGTACATATATTCACATTAACATCTCTACTAGAGTTTAGCGAACCCGGACTGTAAAGTTCGGATCCGTGCCGAACTTTGGGGTGTCCGGGACCCGGACCCGGACTTTTCAAAAAAAGTCCGGGTCCGGGGTTCTGGTAATTTTATTAAAAGTTCTGAAAATGGCTGTAAAAAAGTCCTGGAAGGTCCCAGAGGTCTGCAAAAGGATGGAATATGGGGGTAAGGGTGGGACAAGTGTCCTACAAAGAAATGGGGACAGGGAAATAACTTTAAATATTTAAAAAAAAAATAAAAACATAAAAAAAGCAAAAATGGAGGTGAATGTTGATCATCTTCAAACTGGGTCTGAAAAGTATTAATTAATGGTAGAAGCCATATAACTGTTCTAAAATCATCTTCAAACTGTGTCAAAAAAGTATAAATAAGCCGGGAGAACCCAGAAACATCCTGTGAACAGGGTGGGAATGGGGGTATAAGGTAGGAAAACGTCTGGAGACCCTGGAAGGTCCTGAAAAAATGTCGGTAAAAGTCTTGAAAATTATTTTAATGGTCTTGGGGCCTGGGCCTG
>BLSH010427592.1:554165-575410 GCA_018402905.1 Glandirana rugosa | reverse complement strand
CTTTATAGGCATGCTGAGTAAAAAGTATTATAAACTTTATTTGTTGCAAAAAATGGCATCCATGTGCCCACAAAAGACAAATGACATCTAAAATTTGTTAGTTTAAAAGGTATATGTGTATCCCTAACATCAATATATTTTATCAGGGACCTTTAATAGATCCAAAGATAACAACATCATATCATATAGGATTCCCGAGGGTAGCCAACTGTAAAGGTTGAATCCCTGGGGAATCAACTATAAAGTAATCCACAGTTATCTGGGATGTATATCCACCCGTAACCCAATACCTCAGTACATCAATATACATGTATACAGTTAATGGACAATGGTATAGACATTTAGTTAACTTAGGTTACGCTGGTGTAGCTCCCAGTGATTTAAGTGGATGATAGTGTCTTGTTTTACTTTGCTCGACTAGTTTCGCGCTCATGTATTCTGCGCTTCATCTGGAGCATTACTGTCCGTGCTACGTATCATTATACTTGGTAAGTGACATACTAGGCGGCTGATCTGTAGGCCGCACATATACTTGGCTAACTTTCTGTGCACCAACAGATGTATATCTGGGGTCCCTGATAAAATATATTGATGTTAGGGATACACATATACCACACATATACCTTACTTACCTAAACTAACAAATTTTAGATGTCATTTGTCTTTCGTGGGCACATGGATGCCATTTTTTGCAACAAATAAAGTTTATAATACTTTTTACTCAGCATGCCTATAAAGTCCAGTTTTTTGTAAATATTCATTCATGTCCAAGGTTTGAACACAGGATGTGGCATGCACTTATATTTCCACCACCATATTTCCACCAGGTGGTGGATGTACTGCCAAAGAAAACTCTATTCCATTAATTGTACCAACGAACAATGATATCCAATAGTAATTCAACTGTAGATATAAAAATTCATAAACAATATGTGTTACATATATGCATGCATTGTCACATGTCAAAAACTCACCTGTAAAGCCGAACCACAAAACCCTAAGGGATGTTCCCCCAGGGCGAGCATGGGAGGATACACTGTTAGAATGATAACAGTAATATAGTTTATAATTCATCATTTTATGGAAGATATAAAAAAGTAATAAATAATAAACCTAACTTGCTCATTTGAGTACTATTATAGTGCATTAAGGGTTTTTTAGTTTTTAATTTTTTTAAAAAATAAATTACACAGTATTGTCTATTGGTTAGTTGATAAATGCCTGAAAGGGAGATAAAACATGAACATACCTAAATTGTATTTGTAAAGATAATACAGGATGCCCGCAGTCCCCTCAGTCCAGGCAGGAAATAATAATGGAGAAATAATGCGGCGGTGGGAAATAGAGGCCGATAAATAGTAACATATATCGCACGTGCGGTGCTGCAATGTAGTTGTTCCTGAATAAAGACATATTTATAAGGCACATGAGCGGGTGTATGAATACTTGTATTTATATTTAGATAAAATAGTATTTGGCTTATTCTTACTGAGATGGAAGCCTAGCAAGAAGGGGGGGGGGGGACCCCTGGTGATTTGAGTACTCTGATACAGTTAGTTTTATATAACACCAATCTGTAAAAACATGGGAATAAATAACTAAATCAGCTTGTGGTAAGAGTGAACAACAGTTCACTTATACATTCCATGGGTAAAAAATTGTGTTGAATCACAGTTACCTGCATATATGCTGGCAAGGGGTTAATCTTTACACCCGGTGAACGCTCAAAATCCCAACTGGGGTACAAAAGTCCCACCTGGATGTACAATGATATATGGTATTATGGTGACAAGTATAAATCATAAAGCCCCATATGCCAATTGCTGTTAATATCAATAGTGTACCTCGACCGTGCGTGTGCGCCGCTTACATCCACCGCCGCTGACAGCCAAACTGGCTGTGTGTGTGGCTTTTTATATCCTCCAACCCGGGAGGATCAGCTCAGCCCGGCCGGTGGCTGATGACGTCACACGGGTCTGACTACCTGACGCATGCGCACATATCAATAGCGTGATCCGCGTTGCCATAGAAGCAGTACACAGTGGAGGGGCGGTACGCTGCTGTTGCAGCGCTGTACTGCCCGATGGACTTGGATGGAAATGATCCATCAGGACATTATGAACAATGTGTTTGTTCCTAGGCAGTCCTGCCGGATAGGGAAACCCCATTCATTGTGACGGCAAAGGCACACAGGGGATCACCTAGTGTGACTAGGTAGATTCTTATATAGGATAGTCGCATGCTCGCCCGGGAACAACGGCCCATTCGCACCTGGTGGGGAAAAGGGGGACAGCAGTAATCAGGCAATAAACTACAGATGACAATGCATGGAACCATAAGAACTACCATTAAAATGCAACAAAAGCTATACATTTGCTTTTTAAGACTGTCACAGCTAGACCAACTACTGTCATTCATAGGTAGAGCTGAATCCAGTACAAACTTTTTTCAGATGATAGATTTTCGGTATGGCTGCAACAGGTTTTATTATGTTGGTTTCGCTATATAGACGACCTTTTGATCGTATGGACTGGTTCTCGTGCAGACCTTTGCGACATGTTAAGAGCTCTTAACAACAATGCATTTAACTTAAAGTTTACACACAATATCAGTCCTAAAAAAATCCTGGGCCTTAGTGCCTAGGGTTTGTGGCTCGGCTTTACAGGTGAGTTTTTGACATGTGACAATGCATGCATATATGTAACACATTTTGTTTATGAACTTTTATATCTATATTTGAATTACTATTGGATATTATTGTTCGTTTGTAGTCGTAGAGATGTTAATGTGAATATATGTACTAATATGTATTATTGTTTCTAGTACGCACTAGAAATTGTGCATTCTCCCGAGGAAGCAGTTTTACCGCGAAACATGCCGGGAAGCACATGCCAGCATACTGTGAGAACTTGAATCAATCTTCTCTCCTTTTGGGAATAACTTATACACAATTGTTTTTAAACATTTATTTTTGTACTCAACAATAATAATAAAACAACTTTGGTTTTAACATTTTGACTTTGTGAGCCTATAGCGGTACCATTAAAATCCCATAGCCCCCTTTCCTCCCTTTCTCCCTAGTGGAGTCTTTATATACGTAAAAAGGGATGTAGTTACCTTTATTATATATATTTTTTTCTAAAACAACATACTGAGCTATAAACATAAATCTATATGTAGGGTGGACAACACACCCGGGGCGACCACTTCAATACAGTGCTTGGTTTTTATTTGTAGATTGTATGGAACTTATACGATTTCAGATTCTTTAGTTTGAATCAAAAAATCCCCACCTAAAATCACAATGGATTTGCATGGTACCGCATGGGCAGGGTTTATGACAGACATCCAAACAGCCTGTATCCCCCAATCCTCTAAAATTCAAGAGGAACTGCAAACTTATCTCGGCAAAATATACAATCTATTGAAACGCAAATCTCACTTATTTTGGCACATCGACTTTTTTCAAAAATATATCGAGGAGGGTATTAACCCCCAAGGTTTACGGTTACAAACCTTCCCTACCATCAAAAGTCCTACGTATATATTTATAAAGGAATGGGAACAAGTTCAACATTCAGATTTCCCCACTACGTGGCAAGAAATCAAAAGTCGATTAGAAGCCATAAATAAAGAAATAATTGCAAAAAAACAAGCTAAATTACACAGAGACAGGCTTGCATTTATGGGGGGTTATGCATACAAATGGACAGATCCAGTCTCCAACTTCAATCGTAATCGTAAAAAACAATCCAGCAATGCAGTGCAGCTGCAAGATCAATATTCTGAATCTGATTCGTCTGTTTCTTCCACCCTCTCTCAGCAGGTACGGTCACGAGGTCCAGGACTTAAAGTACCCCGCGCACGGGCTCAGAAATGCACACTTAACGGAGGGCACTCACCCAACGATGTAAGCAGCACTAAACGGTCAAACTCACCCCATGTAAGTGACACAGCCTCAGGAACGGGGAACCTACAGGCAGTACTAAATTGTGGCGCACAGAGCACTAATAAAAAAAGTGAATGCACAAACTGAGGATGTTTTTTTAGACCATCTTTCCTCAACCCCCAAAATAACAAAACAAAGCAACCTCAAATCATTTGTAGTTCAACCACTGACACAAACTCAATCACGCCACACCCAACCATCCTCAACATAATTATTCTCACTTCTATACCACTTACCCCAGACCAAATCTCAGTACTACAGTTGGGCCTAGGTTTCTGCCCTACCCACCAAATTAATACTCTGGAAACAATCAAAGACCTATATATGTTTGCGCGCAATTTGACATACAGGTATATATATGACAATGAACACAATCAGAAAAAAATAGAGATTGAACTGACAGAGCAAACAAAAAACTTTACAATGGAGGAATGCAGGGCTCTTAGAGACCTAATGTTGCTGTATGATGAGAGTGGAGGTGACCTAATAAATAACAATCAAACTCTGCTTATGTCTATATCCAATGAGAATGTGACAATTCTATGTGAAACACAAACCAAATCTCGTTTGTTTAAACCCAAATTCACCAAATTCCCAGACTTATCTCTATGTCCCAATATATGGTCTTTTCTACATCAGTCCATTAGGGACTTAAAACGAACCAAATGGAACCCTATTGACCATAATCTTTCCCCACAACAACAAACAGCTCTTAGACAGTTGCAGGACAACCCTGACATTGTGATTAAGCCTTCTGATAAGGGCAGTAACATTGTGGTTATGACTCATGGATACTATCAGGCCATGTGCTTGGCTATCCTGAGAAACCCACAATGGTACCACCCTATAGACCCTAGTCTGGTTGCTAGCTTTGAAGAGGAATTTTGGTGGGCTATGTGTAGAATCCTACCTGTCAGGGATTATCAATAAAGATACCCTGGATTATCTCAATACCAAGCATCATAGAATACCTACTTTTTATTCAATCCCAAAAATCCATAAAAATAAGAAGAAACCCCCAGGGAGACCAATAGTCTCAGGTATAGGCTCATTGGCTGAGCACGCAAGCAGATATGTAGATTCATTTTTGTTGCCACATGTGGTGTGATTACCCTCGTACATCCAAGATACGTCTGATCTCCTCAGACATATGCAGGATATACAGGCCCCTCCTGGGACATTTCTTGTCACAGTAGATATTGAGGCCTTATATTCAAGTATTCCTCATGATAAAGGCACACACGCGGTAGAAGTCTTCTTAAACAAGCAAGACACTAATACATGGCCCCTAAATCAATTTGTTCTTTCATTGCTTAGATTTATTCTAACTAGAAACCATTTCATCTTTATGGACACCACATATTTACAAATACAAGGTGTGGCGATGGGGATGTACTGCGCATCATCATAAGCAACATTTATTTGGGATATTGGGAACGAAAACTTTTTTCAGATGATAGATTTTCGGTATGGCTGCAACAGGTTTTATGTTGGTTTTGCTATATAGACGACCTTTTGATTGTATGGACTGGTTCTCGTGCAGACCTCTGCAACATGTTAAGAGCTCTTAACAAGAATGAATTTAACTTAAAGTTTACACACAATATCAGTCCTAAAAAAATTTCATTTTTGGATCTTGAAATTACATTAGAGAAGGACGGACATATTACTACAAATCTATACCGAAAACCGAGTGCAGGGAATACACTCCTGCACGCTACAAGCACTCACCCAGCGCCCCTTAAAAAAAGCATACCTTACCATAGCAATATCTAAGGATCCGTAGAAATTGTACACACAATAGAGAGTTTCAAACACAAGCTTACCAACTTAAACAACGACTATTAGCTAGGGGCTATTCAAAATCTACCCTAAAAAAAGTTACCAAACAACCTAGAGCATCCCTCCTATTCAAGACCAAAAAAGACATAAATAACCAGACGGTAAAATTGATAACAAAATATTCCGCTCATGAAAACCAGGTTAGGGCTATTGTTATGAAACACTGGCACCTCCTAACGGAGGATTACACTGTGGGAAAATATGTAAAACCATATTCAGAATTGGTTTTCAGGTGAGCCACGTCTTTACATGACACCTTAATCTCAAGCCATTATGTGCCGGAAGTTGTGAAACAGACACTTCCCTATGGCACATACAAATGTGGGCAATGTTCCAGATGCCCATGGGTAATGGAAGGTTCTACTATTCTCCTCCCGAACCAACAAACTTAAAAACTGCATCAATACGCAGACTGTACCACTAGAGGTTTTATCTATCTAATGAAATGTTTGTGTTCGGCATTTTATGTCGGTAAAACTATTCGAGAGTTCGGTAAACGAATAGGAGCCCATATTTATTACTCGGGCAATGGAAAGATCTTAACCCCTGTAACCAGACATATTGGGTTACATCACAAATTTGATAATTCTGTAGAATCCTTTACTGTACTGGAGGTTATCCCAGAAGACCCGAGAGGCGGTAACTGGGACCAGCGGATCTTATAACATGAAACATTATAGATAGAGCATCTAAACGCTACTACCCCTCCTGGGTTAAATAAAAATGCAGACCTATAAACACTTTTTATAAACTGAATGGAGATATTTTTGGGACCCAGGTGGACTGGATTATATACCACTCACTTTATATTATTGCTAATTTCGGGTTTCTTTTTTCCAGGCATCCCCCTCCCCCATTCCCCCCCCCCTTCCCTTATTTCCTATTCCCCTATACTCATGCTATACCAAGCAGATTACCAGGACTTGAACAAGATAACTATTAAGAACCGCTACCCCCTTCCCTTGGTTCCTGAACTGTTCCAGAGACTTAAATCAGCATGTATTTTTACTAAACTCGATTTAAGAGGAGCCTACAACCTGATTCGCATAAGAGAAGGGGATGAGTGGAAGACCGCTTTTCGCACTAGATACGGACACTTTGAGTATCTAGTAATGCCCTTTGGCCTCTGCAATGCCCCGGCCACCTTCCAGTACTTCATTAATGACATCTTCAAGGACTTCCTGGACATCTTTGTTGTCGTTTACTTAGACGACATCTTAATTTTTTCCGTGTCATTAGAAGTGCATCGGGGACATGTAAGGAGTGTGCTATGTCTGCTCCGGGAGCATGGACTCTATGCCAAGGCCGAGAAATGTGACTTCGAGTGACAAAGTATCCAGTTCTTGGGGCTGATCATCTCTACCAATGGAATCATGATGGATCCCCCAGAAGGTCACAGCGATATTGGATTGGCCGGCCCCCACAGACAAGAAAGGAATACAACATTTTGTGGGCTTCGCCAATTTCTATCGCAAATTTATTAAGAGCTTTTCAGCCATTATTCACGCTATCACGCAGTTGACTAAGCAGGGTGTCTGTTTTTGCTGGACTGAGGAAGCACAGGTTGCCTTTGACACATTAAAGAAGCAATTTACAGTCGCCCCTGTTCTGAGCCATCCTGACTCTGCCCTACCCTACTTTGTTGAAGTAAAAGCTTTTGAAAGCGCCATCGGGGCCATTCTGTCACAACGCCAAGGCCTCAAGGAGGCGACGCACCCAGTGGCGTTCTCACGAAAGTTTTCTCCAGCCGAGAGGAATTACGATGTAGGGGATCGGGAGTGGGTAGCAATCAAAGCTTCTCTGGAAGAATGGAGATATTTGTTGGAGGGAGCAGCACACCCGATCCTGATCTACACAGATCACAAGAATCTAGAATATCTGAGAGCTGCAAAACGTTTAAAGCCCCATCAAGCCCATTGGGCACTTTTCTTTTCAAGATTCACATTTCACATAACTTACAGTCTTGGATCAAAGAACACTAAATCCGACGCGTTGTCGCGCATGTTTGAGGATCCAAGAAACATCCCAGAGCCAGATACCATTCTACCAGCCTGTGTTGCACACCAGTTTGTTAAATCAGTTACAGTCTGCCTCTATAGGATTACATGGTCCCCCCGGAATCACTTTACAAACCAGGGATGAACTCCTATGGAAGGGCAAACAGATCTTTGTACCCAAGGAGACTCGGACTAAGGTGCTAGAAGTATGCCATGATCATCCCCTGGCAGGTGACTTTGGCATTCGTAAGACCTTTGAGCTGGTGCAACGTTCATTCTGGTGGCCTGGCCTGGAAAAAGAATGCCAAGCTTATGTGAATTCCTGTACCACCTGTATTCGGAATAAGAGCTCCGGAAGCAAAGCATGGGGGTTACTCAGACCTCTGCCCATACCTGACAGACCTTGGAAGATGATTTCAATGGATTTTATAGTTGAACTTCCACCCTCCAACCAGTGCACCGCCATCTTTGTCATCGTGGACCGTCTGTCGAAAATGGCTCACTTTGTTCCGTTGAGGGATACTCCTTCGGCCACAGAGACTGCCAGGGTCTTTATTTAGGAAATTGTGAGACTCCATGGTGTGCCTAAGAATATTGTCTCAGATCATGGTATTCAGTTCACCTCCAAGCTTTGGAAGGCGTTATGTGGAACCTGCAGATCGAACTCTCCTTTTCATCTGCTTACCATCCCCAGACTAATGGGCAAACCGAGCGCACCAATCAGACCCTGGAACAGTACATCCAGTGCTTCACCTCTTTTGTTCAGGACGATTGGGTATCGTTGCTGCCCTTGGCGGAGTTCGCTTACAACAACTCCAACCACTCAGCCACCCAACAGTCTCCTTTCTTTGCCAACTATGGGTTTCACCCCACCTTCCTACCTGACCTTGTTCCTGAATCTTCTGTTCCTGCAGTTCAGGATACCTTGGGCTTCTTCTCCCGCAATAACTTGCTGCTACAAGAGACCATTGCAAAGGCCCAGGAGGACAGTAAGAGGTCGTTTGACAGGAGAAGAAGGGGGGAACTGATTCTGCAACCAGGAGACCAGGTTTGGTTGTCTACAGCCAGTCTAAGGTTGGCATGTCCCTCAAAGAAGCTGGCTCCTAGATTCATTGGCCCCTTCCCGGTGAGGAGGAAGATCAATGACGTATCTTTTGAATTATCCTTGCCAGAGTCCTTCAAGATCCCTCCGGTGTTTCATGTGTCCCTGCTAAAACCTACGGTGCCCGATCCATTTCCTGATCGCTGCTCTAATCCCCTGGCACCTGTTACCATCGAAAGGGATGAGGAATTTGAGGTGGAGGCTATTGTGGACTGCAGAAGAAGAAGAGGCCAGACACAATACCTGATCAAGTGGAAGGGCTACAGGCCGGAAGAAAATTCCTGGGAGCCTGCACAAAATGTATATGCTTCAGACCTGATCCATGTCTTCTTTCGCAGGAACCCACAAAAGAAGAGAAGAATGGGCACCCGGCGTAGGAAGGGAGCAATGTCAGGAAGCCCACGGGACAATCCGTTCTACCCGGCGCACGCACATGCGCACTCGCGCGCCAATACGCACGCGCATGCGCACACGCGCATCAGTGCGCACACACGCATCAATGTTGGTGCCAGAAGGACAATTTAAACTGGGATTCTGCACTTGCACACTGCTGTTTGGTCTGCAGCTTCTGAGTTCCTGTAACCTGAGTTCCTGTACCCGTTTCTTGTGACCTTGACCCTTGACCTCTGCTTGACTGCTGCCTGCCCTGACCCGGCTTGCCTTGTGACCTGTCTTCGCCTGCTCCTTCTGTTTGCTGTTGCCTGATTGTTGCCAACCCGGCCTGCCCAACCCTGCTCTGCTGTCCAGCCAGTCTGCATCAGCATCCTGCTCTGCTGTCCAGCCAGTATGCATCAGCATCCTGCTCTGCTGTCCAGCCAGTCTGCATCAGCATCCTGCTCTGCTGTCTTTGGAATTGATCAGGCACTCTTATCCCGCTGTGCTTCTGTGGCCGCTGTATCACTCCCAGCCGTCCGCGAGCCGGAGTTGTAGGAGAGGTCTCCCTCTACTGTCTGGCTCACCCTCCAGGTACGTAACAATTACTATTATCATTCTAACAGTGTATCCTCCCATGCTCGCCCTGGGGGAACATCCTGGGCCTTAGTGCCTAGGGTTTGTGGTTCAGCTTTACAGGTGAGTTTTTGACATGTGACAATGCATGCATATATGTAACAAATTTTGTTTATGAATTTTTATACCTACATTTGAATTACTATTGGAAATCATTGTTCGCTGGTAGAGATGTTAATGTGAATATATGTACTAATATGTATTATTGTTTCTAGTACGCACTAGAAATTGTGCATTCTCCTGAGGAAGCGGTTTTACTGCGAAAAATGTTGGGAAGCACATACCAGCATATTGTGAGAACTTGAATCAATCTTCTCTCCTTTTGGGAATAACTTATACACAATTGTTTTTAAACATTTATTTTTGTGTTCTTTGTACTCAACAATAATAATAAAACAACTTTGGTTTTAACATTTTGACTTTGTGAGCCTATAGCGGTACCATTAAAATCCCATAGCCCCCTTTCCTCCCTTTCTCCCTAGTGGAATCTTTATATACGTAAACAGGAATGTAGGCACCTTTATTATATATATTTTTTTTCTAAAACAACATCCTGAGCTATAAACATGCAACAATAAGAAAGAAAGAGATGAGGGTCAACAATATAAAGTAATATTGGACTATAATATCCAATATAAAAAACTAGAGAAGATTATTCAGCAGAATTGGCCTATTCTGAAATTAGGCAAAGTCCTTGGTCCAGTTCTACCTGAAAGGCCCCAGTTCATTTATAGAAGGGCTTCTACATTAAGGGATAGAGTAGCTCCAGGAGTAATAGACCCACCCTTACAAGTGGAGAACAAGCTTTATTCCTTCCTCAAAGGTTTTTATGGCATGTAGGTATTCCAGAACCAGTATTAAAAAGCATAAGCAATTTAGAGCCTCAGCTAAGGTCAAAGAATATGAAATACAACAGCTCATCACCTGCCATACGGTTGGCGTGATATATATGCTTGAGTGTAGCTGCAGTTATCAGTATATCAGGAGGACCTCCAGACCTTTACATGTTCGTCTGAGGGAACATGTGGGTAATATTAAAAAGGGATTAAAGACCCACAGTGTCTCACGGCATTTTAGGAACTACCACAATAGGGACCCCAGTTTGCTAAAGTTTTGGGGTGTGGAACATGTGGTTAGACATTGGAGAGGGGGTAACTATATCCATCAGCTGTGTAGAGGAGAGTCATTCTGGATACACCAAACCAACGTAATGGTACCGAATGGGTTAAATGTTGACTTCGACATTAATTGTTTTATTTCAGATCGTTGAAACGGACCTCCATTTTATAAAAAAATATTTTAAAATATTTTAAAACATGTCAAAATATGCTTGATTATGTTTGTGTGCATAAGAGATTATGTTTTAATATTTTTTATTGTTTATGATTATGTACTGTATATGGCTTGATTACATTTCACATATATTGCTTATGTGATTTGGCCCACTGATTAACAGCAATGGTCGCAGGGTTTTCTAATAATTGAGCAGTGTATAATCAATTAATGCTCACTTGGAATTTCCTATTTCCTATTTTTACTTCTGATCAGAGTATTAGAATCTACAAATGGAGATAGTAGCCCCTGGGGACACTGCCCGGCCCAGTCGTGTCGATTGGCTGAGGGTTGGCAAGATACTGACACTGATTGGTTGATTACAAGATCACATGGTACGATGGTCACTAAATGTGCGGGTCACGATCGTCACTTCAGCACTCGCTGACGAAGTTCCGGTTCGTGGAACGCAACGTGTCCGGAAACAGGAAGTAACGTCACCTACGACCATCGCTGTCTCCAGGACATCACACTGTATGGTTTTAAACGAATGCTGTATGCCATGCACTGGGCTACAGTGCGGACTATGTGAGTACCCATTCTTTAATAAAACAGAAGATTTTACGTATCTTACGAAGAGCACTCGATATATACTTTTCTTTTTTCATGTGTTGCCAATGGTACGTACTGAGTGAATTTTTGCATAAGCTCACAAGCATTGGAGGTAATATTGGATGGGTTATCACGGTGGCATCCCAATATATGATCTAAACAGTCCATGAGTGGGACAACATGCGCTTTGTGGCTCATGTGACCATAGCCAAGAAATGAAGGTGAGCTGCTAGCATTACCGGTGGTGGTGGATTGGCACTGAAGCACTTTATTAAGATGACCGGCACTTATACACTGGGTGTCACTTGCCAAGGACTGTATTGTGGAATTGAGCTTAAATATTCCGTATTACCAGCGCTGCACTTTACATATAGGGCTCATTACATGCCACATAGAGTACACAAAATGGCCCCACTACTCCACCTGCTGGAGAGGCTCCCATACGAAAGGTGATTTCATCCATATTTTCTGGTCGTGTCCAGCTATAGTTTAATATTGGGAGGAAGTGGTCAGAGTTATTAGCAGGGTGTCCGGTCTGGAGGCCCCTCTTACCATTCAAGTCTGTTTATTGGGGCTGGTTGAGGAGCTTGCGCCCACAGTGGCGGAAAGGCACTAACACTGGCTTTAGGTTGTCCTAAAAAATTTGACAGAGTCTGGAAAAACTGGCTCAAGGAGAACTCTGCTAATATGTCTGGCATTTCACATTAAAGGTTGAAGCCATCTCAATCAGGAAGGGGGGTGGACCTGTTGGGATTGTTTCTTACAGGGTGTCTCTGTTCATTATTTAAGGTCTGGAGTGAGCCTCGCACACACACACTTTAAGAGTTGTATGTTGTACCATTCAGGCAGCTGCTGGGGCTCAGGCAGTCAGCCTCCTATGCCCCTGCGTGGGCATTATCTTTTGTAAACTCAATAAAAATATATAAACAAAAGAGAGAACGGAGTATGTTCGAAGGGCCTTCAGTAAGTTGGGGATAGAAGTCAGGGCTTGTTATAAAGAACAATAAATTGCCCGCATATGCCGCGACTTTGTGATGTGTGTTACCTGCACTGATGCCTTTTATATTTGGGTCATCATTAATATGGGCCAACAAGGTTTCCAGAACCAATACAAATATCAAGGGCGATAATGGACAGCCCTGTCTCATCCCATTGCTCGGGGAGAAGGGACAGGAAATTGCTTCATTGGCCCGAATCAACACTGAAGGGTGGGAATAAATTGCCTTTATCCATTGACAAATATGGGGACCCAAGCCAAGGTACCGCAATGTGCCTTTTATAAAAAGCCAGTTGACCCGGTCAAAGGTCTTTTCCGCGCCTGCTGAAATCAGCAACATTGGAGTCTTCCTGGACTGGGCCAAATGGATAAGATTCAAGGCCCTACTCGTGTCATCTCTGGCTTCTCTGGTTGGAATGAACCCTACTTGGTCATAATGAACTAACTTGGGAGCAAAATAGATCAGACGGTTGGATAGAATCTTGGTAAAGATCTTGAGGTCTGTGTTCAATAAAGATATTGGGCGGCAATTCGCACAGTCTGTCACATCTCTACCCTCTTTAGGGATCAGAGCTATGTGAGCGAATAAGGAATCCATAGGACGTGGAGTCCCGTCTAAGAGTGCATTAGAAGCTTGCATAAATCAAGGCATTTTTGCTTTAACCAGTAGGAGAGAATTGAGAGAGTCACGTAAAATTTGGTAGATTGGCGGCCACGCCGCGAGCTAAGGATGGTTTATGTTGCCTCTCCAGAATGCTAATGTGCTTCAAGAGGGGCTCAACTTCATGTTGCCTATTTTTCTTAACCCTAGCCCCCAGTTTAATAAGGACTCCTCTGATTACACATTTTTGAGCTTCCCAGACTATGCAGGGAGAGGTCACAGAGGATTAGTTGGCAGCGAAGTATGCCTTAATCTGCTCTTCCGCCAGTTTTGAATGTTGTGGTTGCTGGATTAAACTTTCATTCAACTGCCAGGACACAAGTTGGTGAGGCCAACACCCCCCCCCCAACATGAGAGACAACAAGATCAGGGCGTGATCTGAAAAGGTCCGCACACCTATACTGCTGGAGGTCACTAGTGGGAGGGCTGACTGGAAAATAATCCAATCTTGAGTAAGAGTTGTGAGGGGGTGAAAAAAAGGTATATTCCCGAGAGTCACTGTGCGATATCCTCCATGCATCAATTAGATGGGCAGTCGTCAAGGCTTTCTTAATCCGACGAAGGGCTGCGTACGACAGGTGAGAGGACCCTGTGGCGGTATCCAGCAGAGGGTTTAAGGCTACGTTCAGGTTCCTCCCTAAGATCCACTGTCCTTCCGCAAAGTCAGTCAGTTTGTCCAGGCAGCCCTCAATAAAACCCACTTGACCCAACTTGGGGGCATAGATATTGACTAAGGTTAAGGCTTGCCCAAAAATGGAGCCCTTTACAAAAATGCATTGGCCCAAATCGTCCCTGAGTATTGCAGACAATGACCATACCACATTTTTAGAGATGAGAATACTGACCCCACGAGATTTAGAGTCTAAAGAGCAGCTGTGATAAACTAAAGGGTACCTGGAATTCCCAAGCTTCGGAAGTTTTGTAGCCTTAAAATGGGTATCTTGGAGAAAAGCTACATTGGGCACCATTCCTCCATATCTTGCTCAACACCTGAGACCTCCTCGGACCGTGTGTGTTCAAGGAGAGCAAGGTCAATGCTGGCATGGCAATGAAAAATGTAACCCCTGGGAGAAAAAAACAGGAGGGGGAGGGAGTAAACAGAACAGGTAGGTTAGAGAGAAGGGGTGAAGAAGGAGAAAGAAGATATAAAGATTTAAAAAAGTGAGAGAGAGGGAGACAGTAGAAGAGCAGAGAAGATTAGACCACCTATCGGGGAAATCCCTCAAAAGTGGCATCACAAAGTCACTACAATCAGTGGTACTGCTATAACAGCGGTAAAGCGCTGCTAAAAATAGCGGAGCTTTACTGCTACTGCCCTGCCTGCCCTAGCGTGAAAGGGCTCTTAAAGTAACATATCTCTGTAATCAGAGGACGTATACAATCTCTATCCCGGGAGCACTGAGCCTTCCAGATCGAAGGTAGGTGCGTATATCACCTAGAATGCAGGGAGAAGCGCCCGTAACAAACAGAGAGACAGAAAACAAACCCACAGAAACAAATTATCATCCCAAATGAGACCCAGGTGGCAAGATAACAAGGTGTGTCATCTAGGCATTGAGAAACAAATTATACAGCCAGAGTCATTGGAGTACAAGAGGACACTGCATAATAGCAATCCTTCAGTGGGGGGACCAGACAGAAATGAAAGGACTTCCCGAGACAAAGCTGGGGATCAGGTAAAACTTGCTTATAGCATCCATTAAATAAACATCCCATCAATTCTGAATACCCTGGACTGCAAGAGCAAACAATAGCAGGCCACCAGCCGGGTTTAAGGAAGGCTAGGGAAAACAGAGCATCGTGCCGGAGGAAGACGGGCCTAAAGTTGGTGCAATAGAAGATCAGCCTAGAAAGCTGGTGAAGCTCATGAGGTTGTCACATTGCCGGGCCACAAGGATGGATGTGGGATAGTACAGAGGCACCGCATCTGGATCGAGACCATCTACATCTCTGAGGCAGTGGACTCAAAATCCATGGGACAGGATCATCAAAAAGGATATCCAGCCAATCTGGAACAGATACCGGGTTGGATCCCAAAAATTAAAAAAGCTCAGGCAGTTGGTCCAGGGACCGCAAGATGAACTGATGGTTCTCCTTCTTCACAAGCGCGTGAAATGGGAAGCCCCAGGTATAAGTAGCTCCAGCTTCACGTATAACAGTTAGGAGAGGTCTAACGGCTCTGCACATCCCAAGGGTAGCCTGGGATAAATCGGGCAGAAGGTGAATAGTAGCACCATCAAAGTCTAAGGGACCCCTGTGCCAAGCCTTCTGCAGGATCAGCTCTTTCACTTTATAGTAATGGACACGACATAATACATCCCTTGGGTGTTCATTAGCAGGGCTTGTGCCATGTGTAACCCTGAGGACTCTATCAAACTCCCTTTCTGCCTCTGGTGCTCTGTCGAGGTAAGTATTAAAAATGAACGTAACTGTTGAAGCAAGACCTACAGGAGCGGTGGCCTCCGGTAAACCCCAGATCCTAATGTTGTTTCTCCTGCTCCTGTTCTCAATATCCTCTGACCATAGCCATAGCTGGAGGAGTTGGGATCTGTGGTGGGACACAGTGGTTTCCAAAGCAGTAATGCGAGCCTCCTGTGCAGCCTGAGTGGATAGCAGAGACTCTATGATCTGTATGGGCAACCTGAGCCCTAAGATCCTCCACCTCTCTTGAGGGAGGATTCCATCCGTTGAGCCCAGTGATCCAGCTCTTGTTTAGTAGGTAGGGTGGCTTGCTAAATCTTTGCTGGATCTACCTGAGGACTTCTACTGGGGTTGCATCTGTGAGGTTTTGCAGCCTGACATCAGCATCAGCAGGAGAGGGAGACAGGCTCAGGCAAGGTGAAGGGATTGGGGAGCAGTCTCTCACCTCAGCTGCAGGAGCAGCAGCTGGAGTGGTGTGACAGGAGTGGGGAGGAAAGTGGCTCCAATCCATATGACTGGCAGCCGGAGGAAACGGCGCCATGTTGTCCGCGGCCGGCTCCATGCGGCCCGAGGCTTCAGGGGGCAGAGGCAAACAAATGTGTCATTTCTTGTTCAATAATTTTTATTGAGCTTTTGTAGAAAATAAACATCTCCGTAATACACTTTAAGCCTTAGTTGCGCAACAGAGGGTTTCATTTATGCATAAAGTATGAACAAGAATTTAAGGGGATACTCCATGTAATAACAGAAAAAAAGAGTGTAATGCCCTCCAAAATCTATACCCGACTCTTATCCATGCATGCCAGGCCACATGGGGAGGGTACCTTGCCAGGCCCCGCTCTCTTTGGCAAAGGGCCTTTTACCCACATTCCTGACCTGGTGGATGTGGGGGTCTGCTGGAGGGAATAACAGAATCAGGAAGTCCCCTTTAACATAAGGGGGCCCCCAGATATCTGGTTCCCTCTACATGAATGAGTGAGGGGTATAAAGTACCCCTGGAAACCCATCCACAAAAAATATACAATGTAAACAAACGCATAACACATTTGGAAAAGTCCTTAATTAAAAAAACGCATATCTCACAATGTATGTAATGTCAATTGCATCCAGTGAAGTAAATCCATGTTAATCATCATAAACAGCACCCACTAACCCACTGAAACGAAATACAGTCAACCCCTGAAATTCACGGGGGTTACATTCGTAGAGCACCCACTAAGCCTTAGAAGGTGCAGGGCGTTTGGGCGGCATCTTAGTGCTTTAAGAAGAATGAAAAACACAAGAGCACGGTAAATTGTTATGATGCTAGGCTGCACATCTGCGAAGAGGAAAAATCCACAAATGACTGAGGCCCCAAACGCTGAACTGCGACTTTGCGGGTTCGACTGTACCCCCAAATGCCAACACAGTGTACTCCTGATGGACTCTTACTGGGAATGAAATTTCCTGGTCCAACAGCTGAATGTAACCAAAGGAATGGGGATCCTATGTGGTGTTGTCAACTTAATATCATCATGACCATGACTATATTTGGTCAATCAAATAAAAAAAAAAAATTCAGCGCCAATACAATAAATGGTCTTCTCAAAATGGTTGCAATCAGCAGCAGTGGTAAAATTTGCCAGTGCTGCAAATCCACAATAGAAATAATGATGCTACACCGCGCTACTGCATGTGACCATACCACTATGAATACACTGAACCCAGATATGTAAATACAGTCTGCATTGGGACTGTATTTACAGATCTGGGCTCAGTGTATTCATAGAGGTAGGGTCACATGCAGTAGTGCAGTGTAGCATCATTATTTCTATTGTATAATTGGTCAATGATGTCACCAAGACCCTGTTCATTTTTTTACATTCAGCTACATAGAGTACTCCTTTTTTCTCACACTTTCGTATAATTCTCAAAACCCAGGAAGCTCTCGTCCCCCAATAATAGGGTGTAACAGGTCTTTTACTAGACCAACCTCATGTTTTCCAATTCCACATGGGGTAGTACTCAGCACTGGCACCAGTGGGTAAGATCTGGTATCCACATGAAGGACTGACTTCTCAAACTATGTTGTCATTTTCTGGAGTCATCATGATCACTGAATGTAGGAGAACCTTTGTTGGGAACAGATTTATGCTCAGCAAGAACTCAACTCACTGATGGAACGGTGCATGAAATACATGATTCTTGGGCTAGTAATTATAGTTTATAGAGAGCTGTCAAAACATTCAGCACCACTTCAAGAAAGAGTAAAATATGATATGGTTCCCTGCTGGTGCTCAAGAAAGAGGATGCTGGCATCTGGTTTCGCATATCCAGAGGTGTCAGTAAAAAAAGGTATGAAATGCTGCTCAACCAACCCGATCCATGTTAGGTGTAAATGATGGCCTCAGCAAGTTTATTGAGAGTCCCACATTGCATGGGCTCCTCCTACCAGGGGCATTGTGCTCTGGTATGCCCCCAGTTTTGACAGTTTTAGTCAGCATTAAATGACACTCACTCCTTGAGGCTTAGGAGAACAGGCTAGCTCTTCAGCACGTTGAATTGTTGTATTGTCTTATGGTGGTTCTGAGGTTCCATGGTCAACTTTTTCAAAGTAAAGAAATTTTCCTTGATGTAAAAGGATTCTTTGGACTTGGGAGCGAGTAGTTCTTTGGTTACCTTGTACCTCTCAAACATCTCAGCTAGCTGATCTGTGGTTTTAGGGTCTCCAAGGCAAACCCTAACTGCTGGTTGGCCAGCAGGGACAGGAGGTTCTTGTCCATCAAACTTTGGGCTGGGCTCACACAGACTGCTGCGTCCCAATTGACATGAATCGAACTGCCTGCACACAGATGCACAAAACACCTGGGCATCCCGTGCAGGCAAAATAGAGGCCTCATATGGGTGTACACTTAAGTGCACCCATGTGAACGAGACCTAAGTCCCACTACCTCTTTGCCAGGCCATTTTGTCAAGATAATTTAAGGGAGGGCCAAAACTCCAATCTCCATTGAGGTCCCTGGTATTCAGTCTGACAGTGGATATTTCAATGTGGCTTCATTAATTACCAAAATGCAGGCAAACTGCAACAGTGGAAAATGGTTCTAACACCTCGTTCACATTGAATGTGGCTTTGTAATTGCGCGACTTCATCTGATCTTGCACAATTTCAAAGCCGCATGTCAGTGCGACTTTGAAGACATCTGTGCGGCTTCATACACTGATCTCTATGCAAGTTGCACCTGCAATAGGCAAAAGTAGTGCAGGAATTACTTTTTTAAATCAATGCGGCCCCGCAAAGTCGGCGTTGCACCGATTTGAACAGTGCCATTCCCGACAATAGGTTGCGACTTGTGATGCGATTTGACCTGTAAAATCGCATGTCAAGTTGCTCCAATGTTAACGAGGGCTTAGAGTAACAAAAGAGCAGCTAATATTTTCAGATGGATTTCATCAGATGGGTTCTCACTCTATTTCCCTCAGTGCATGTAAGGTTTTTACAAGGGGATATTTCCATATGATTTATAGGCTTGTGCATAATTTCAATTGAAATTGCATATAAAATATAATATTGGATAATTACAATAATTACCACACCTTATTTTTTAGCAGATTTATTAGATATGCAATTTCTCATTTGGTCACAAGAGGGAGGCCTACTACACTGAATTCTATCCTTCTTCCTCATGAAAGATTTTATTGCTCATGATGTTCAGCATACAAATCGTAGTAGTTTCATCAGACAGGTTAAGTGGCTGCAATTTTCACTTCTTTTCAAAGTAAACAATAGAAAAATGAAATGATGTTCCCATTTTCTTTCTGTACCTATCTAAAAATTACAATCAGCGCATGTATGCGAAAAAACAAAAAAAAAAAAGAACCAACAACTTAGACATAGGCATTTTAAAATAATATTTAAAGCGAAGCTTTCAGTGCCTGCATTAAAGAGACACTGTCATAGTGACCATTCAGGGACAAGTGACAATGCCTTTCTATAGAGCCACACCCCTCCTGCACCCTAATACACTCACTTTGTCAGCACTCTTCCATTGATTCTGCTGCCATTACAGCAGGCCACAATACCTAGTACTCGGACCTAGTAGCCATTAGTTAGGCCCAAGCACCATTATATGACTGATGAAGAGACGTCACTGCCCCTTTACAGTCTGACACCACCTGCCACTAGAGATTTTAGAGCCAGCTGTGACAAAAGCAGTGGGGGAGTGCTATCAGGGGTTTGGAGGGGACCCTTCACAGATATATAGTCACTTTGATGTGAATGGATAAGGTCACTCTTCAGAATAGATCTAAACCCAATCACTAAAAAGTTGTTTTTTTTTTAACTTTTAATATGCATAAGGTTCTTTGAAAAAATGTCTATTGAGCCTGCCATGAAAGTACTTGTTCAGCCACTTCATGTTATAGAGGAGTGACAACTTTGTCCCAACTGTGGTCCTACCTTGTCACGCTGTCATATACACCCCAGGTACTCGCCACAGCTGTTCAGTCTGACACACATTGTGCAAACACAGTCCACTGTTGTCAGTATCAGGAAGCCAGGCCAGAGCAATGGTATTCATCCAGTGCTGGAAAAAGTGCATGCAGACATCAATTGGTTGAAATAGGCTAGAGGAGATCAGTATCCAAACCAGGATAAAGCAAAAGGTCAAAACTATTTTTAAAGACAATTATTTATGAAACATGTGCTGTAGCAAACTAAATATCAGCTGGTTATGATTTAGATCTACTTTACCCACTTACATACCATCATATTGTAAAAAATATTGTGGGAAGATGGACATGGATTTTTGGAGTGACATTCATTGGACACCTCAGATCACAGTCACAATGTACAGAGCTAAATAAAGTGGCTCTGTACCTTGTGATCAATGTGAACCAATCACAGCAATCAGAAGTGTAAACATTAGTAGTATTTATTTACTAACATTCAGCCTATTCGCAACAGAGGAAGCTCCCCTTTCTCCATAGTGAATAGGCAGAATGTTTGTAAACAAAGTAGGAAGGAGGGTCAGCAGACTGATGGTGAAGAACCATTGACTATAAATAATTTCTGTATTATTTTTTATAGGTGTGGGGGGGAGGGGGTTAAAGTGCCACTGACCACCAATAATTGCTTTTTTTGGGGGGTGGGGGTGGTGGTGTGTGGGGAGATTAAGGTGCCACTAACCACCAGGATGTATGGAAACCCACAATTTTGTTCTTTTTTCCTTTATACAGTTAAAAAAAATGGTGGTTATTAGCTGTACAAAGTCGAAAGTCACCACATTATGAAACTGAACTCGTACGTTGTGATATGGGTTTTATTAAAAGGTATTAACAAATTCTGTCTACCTCGAAAGAAAACCTCCATGGATTATTGGTGACAAAAAAAATTGACATATTTC
>BLSH010427592.1:516069-526146 GCA_018402905.1 Glandirana rugosa | reverse complement strand
AATTTCTGCTATCTGTCCTCAGAGCAACAGCACAGACAGCAGTAGTAAAGTAATCTATCTCAGGATGCAGGATCAGGTCTTAAAATGGCTAAAATCTGTCCCTCACGCCGTCAGCTACCTTTCCCTATACTAACCCAAGGAGCATGTGACTGCAGCACTGTGACTCCAGCTTATAAAGAGGCTGGGTCACATGATGCACTGGCCAATCACAGCCATGCCATTAGTAGGCATGGCTGTGATGGCTTCTAAGGGCAAACCAGTGAAACGCTTGTTGATTGGCTGCCCTGCAGCTTCTCAACACGTGGAGTAAAATAGCAGAACCCCGGACCGAACCCGAACGATTTTTGAAATGTCCGGGTCCGGGTCCGTGCCACGGACACCCGAAAGTTCGGTACGGACCCGAACGTTACAGTCCGGGTTCGCTCAACACTAATGGATATACTTGATGCAAAATGTGTAACTGAGTCAGTGTGTTGTTGACAGAAGGGCTCAGTGAAGACAGAGCTTACTCCACCACTTCCTATGATACATGTGGTATAGATATGATCTTTTACTTTGTAAAGCTGAAGTCCGGAATATTAGTTAATTCCCAGCATACATTTTGTTATATGTGCATGTTGTAAATGTGCAATTTTTTTATATCAAAACTTTCCAGTTTATGAGAAAAATATCTTTTTAGCCCCTGCACGCCTAAGCCTTTTTCTGATATTTGTTGTTTACAAGGTAAAATCCGCATTTTTTTCATAGAAAATTACCCCCAAACATTATATATATATATATATATTTTTTTTTTTTTTTTAGCAGAGACCCTAGAGAATAAAAGGGTGATCTTTGCAATATTTGATGTCACACACTATTTTCACAGTGGTCTTTCACACACAATTGTTTTGGAAAAAAGACACTTTCATGAATTAAAAAAAAAAACAAAACAGTAATGTTAGCCCAGTTTTTTTCTATAGTGTGAAAGATGATGTTACGCCAAGTAAATAGATACCTAACATGTCATGCTTTGAAATTGTGCACACTCGTGGAACGGCGACAAACTATGGTACTTACAAATCTCCATAGGGGACAATTTAAATAATTCTACTAGTTACCAGTTTAGAGTTACAGAGGAAGTCTTGTGCTAGAATTATTGATCTCGCTCTAACGATCGTGGAGATACCTCACATGTGTGGCTTGAATACTGTTTACATTTGCGGTCGCAACTTACGTGTGAGTCGCTTCTGCGTGCGAGCACAGAGGGATGGGGAGCTTTTTCTTATTTATTTTATTTTTTTTATTTTTACACTGTCTCTTTAAAAAAAAAAAAAAAAGATCATTTTTATTGCTGTCACAAGGAATGTAAACATCCCTTGTGACAGTAATAGGCACTGACATTACTCTTTATGGAGGGATCTGGATGATCCCTCCCACCCCTTGGGATAACAACTTAGCCACATCAATTGTTATCCAAAGAAAGCCGACTGTCCACTCTAAACAACGGTACCGGGGTGATGCAGCTGCATGCATGACCCCTGTACTTTTAAGCCGAGGCCGCAAATATGCGCACGGTTGGCGTAAAGGGGTTAAACTCTGTGACCTCATAGCTTCCATTGAGGAGCAAGCTGATATGTCACTTTTGCTCACTGTGTGCCACTGGTTGGAGAGACTTCAATTTCCATCATGCAGTGATCACATGGTACAAGCTGCGGCGAAGTACATCAGCAGCTCGGTCCCCCTCCTTGCTCCCCTTCTGCCAGCCAGTGAGAGAGTGCAGCGTGCTTTGCGCATGTGCAGTAGGGACCTGGCCGTGAAGCCGAAAGGCTACACTAGCGGGTTCCCTTATCAGCAATGGTGGCGGCAGCACCCAACAGCTGATGGAAACATCAGCTGTAGTGCCGACATCACTGGACTCCAGGACAGGTAAATGTCCTATTATTAAAAGCTTTTAAGTCAATTAAAATTAAAGTTTTTAATTTTTAAAGAGATGGATGGACCTCTGCTTTAAAGTAAAAAATATTTTGCCACATGCTATGGCCCCCCCCCCCCATCTAAATACTTACCTTAGCCCTGCATCGATCCAGCGATGGATGTGCCCATCTGCAGGTCTTTCCTCTCTCCCTGCTCTCACAAGCCTGGCTGAGAGCAGTGAGAGCCATTGGCTTCTGCTGCTGTCATTCAAATCCTGTGAGGAGGGAGGGGGGGCGGGGGCAGACCCAAGCCACACTGTGTGTATTGATGGCCCAGTTCAGGAGTGAGCCCCCACATCTGCCCCCTTAGCAAGTGCTCACTTTGGGGGCAGACACAGAAAAGTAGGAACCAAGATCGCCAGCAGGGTACCTCAAAATAAGAGAGTTGGGGTTGCTCTGTGTAATACATTTGCACAGAGCAGGGGAGTATAACATGATTATTATTTTAATGAAAAAATCCCTTTACAAACACTTTAAGCTGTTTGCAAAGTTAATCAATTTTATTTGAAAAATAAAAACCCCACATTGTTTCCATGGACAAACGGGTCCATTTTTGCTTCAGGTTTTATTGTTCCAGTTTCAGAGTCTCATTGCTAGCATGTGCTGTGCTAGTAAATGACCTGTTTCCAAATGAAGTGAAATCAAAATTCTTCTTACCTTTTCTGGAAACTTCTGTCTCAGTGTAGTTCTATTTCAGTGATGATAATGATATTACAACTGTTTATGGCGTGTTGTAGTATACACTTTGTGGTATTCATAAAGATTTAAAGGAGATCTAAAGCTATGGTGCTGACCTTTGGTATTCATCACAGCAAAACGCAGTGTTCTGTTTTGTAAAATAAGTACTCTTATTGTGACATTGTCCTTATATTGTCCCGCTGAATGTGCTTCTAAGGCTGCTGATTTGTATTTTTTCTAGTTCATAGTAATGGGCAGCAGTGTGGCTGATACATCATCTTCCTACCCATAATAAAATTACACGTTCTACATCTCCTTGTGGCTTATGTCAAATGGGTGGGCCTTCCTACTTCCCAAATCACTTTTGGAGAGTTAGCCTAGGTTCACATTGGTGCGGGAATGAAATGGTGCGGGTTAAGCTGAACTCGCACCATTTCATTCCTGCATGTCAGTCCCGACTTCAGGTGCGATTTCAGAGACATCTGCGTGGGTTGCTGCACAGATGTTAATAGAAATCGCACCTGAAAATCACCAGAAGTAGTACAGAAACTACTTTTGGAAATTGGTGTGGCGCCGCAAATGCAGCGTTACACCAATTCGGACGGTGCCATTGCCGGCAATAGCAGCCGGTTTGGCATGCGATTTGTCAAATCGCATGCCAAAAGGCACCAATGTGAACCAGGGCTTAATGTAATGTATTGTACAAAGAAAGTACACTTGTAGTCTCTGCTTTCAGCACTTTGAAATGAATGACTAATATGTAGAGAGAAATTTTCTGAAATCTGACTGCAATGTAGCCAATGATATCAAGGAAATCAATATAGATCTAGCATGATGAAACAGTATTGATTGACAAAAAATGGACACTGAATTTTAGGGAACTAAAGGAAACATTAGTTACACTGTAAATGTTAAATTTGACTAAAAAAATGTTTTGTGAATCAGGAATGCACATTTTTATTCAATGCTCTCCATTGTTCTGGTCCTATTTTCATTTCCTACCTATTTTATTATTTATATAAAAAAATGGCCCTGTCCCTCATTTGCATTTTTAAAAAATATATATACACATTTCAAGCCCAGTAGTGTTCTATAACATAACAGAAGCACAGCTGAACTGTGTGACAGTAGCCATTTATCTGCTTGTAGCAGGAGAATAGCAAAATTGTCAAACTTCACTATTGCTTGATGTGAATGTACAATATATATGTAAAGCGCTATGTAAATTGACAGCCCTATATATGTACCTGAAATGAATAAATAAAATAAAGAGAGCTCTATATAGAGCTGTGGCCACAGTCTCTTGATTATTTCTGTCTATTTGATACAAACTTTAGAAAAAACTGAGTACTGTCATGGATACTTTTTTTATTTGCACTAACATAACATTTTTCATGACAAGCTTTCGGGGTATCTCCCCTTCTTCAAGGTCCAAGCAGTACTGCTTGGACCTTGAAGAAGGGGAGATACCCCGAAAGCATGTCCTGAAAAATTTTATGTTAGTGCAAATAAAAAAAGTATCAAGGACAGTACTCAGTTTTCTCTGGCACTATTGCACTAATACGGCTACAATCACTTCATACAAACTTTAGAAACCTAAACAGTATATCTGCTATGCAGTTGATGGATTATCATTAAAGTGAATATGTGCTTTGTCCATGCAGGGTAAAGGAGCATGTTCACTTTAATGCAGGGCTGCACAGACCCATATGCTTATGTTCTTTTGACTCCCCTGATGGTCTGTTTAGCTGCTGGGAGTAAATAAAAAGCACTTTGGGAGCTATACAGGACTATGTACTCCTAGTGTGATAGTGCTTGGCCCACCATTGTCACATGCCACATGCTCTCCCATAATAAAATAACCAGGTGATTCCTTTGGCTCACAATGCTGAACAAAGCTGCTGTGGAGCAAGGCATAAATAAATAAATACTGCTGGGGATAATGAAGGGGTGATAAAACAAATCTTTTGCTTTGCTCTGTGTGGGTAAAACAATGGTTTTCTTTACAGTTAAGATAGTGTAATAGGATGGATAATGATCAGACACAGAGTAATTATGTGACAGAGCGGGTTATGATTAACCATTTTTTTGTGTGAAACGCGTTAACCATGCTACTGTCTTTCTGTATTGTGGATGTTCTTCTCTGTGGATTTTATACATTAAAGCTCATTTTGCCTAAAGTTGGGAGTGCGGTCAATCTTCCTTCTCTATCCTCTGCTATGCCCAGTTCATGGACTGGATCGGCACCCTGTGACTCAGAAAGGAGATTTATATGTTTTACCTGGAGCGGTGTTGCTCTTTGATTATCATACCTTGACTAAAGCCTGGTATACACGGGCCGACTGTCTAGCGGCATTGGCTGGTTCATTAGAAACCGGCCGACATTTGGCCCATGTGTCCTGAGGTCAGTCCGACAGAAGTTGGCAGTGCGAAAAAAGGTCTACTGATCTGCACTGACCAGAGCGTTCTGGTGGGGGGGGCATCCCCTGTCAGAACACAATAG
Organism: Glandirana rugosa; assembly: GCA_018402905.1. Taxonomy (NCBI): domain Eukaryota; kingdom Metazoa; phylum Chordata; class Amphibia; order Anura; family Ranidae; genus Glandirana; species Glandirana rugosa. The sequence continues at coordinate 521,013 of BLSH010427592.1, read as the reverse complement.
AACAGCAGGGGAGATCACTGTACTAACATTGCATAGCTAGTACAGTGGCTCCTGAGCTGTCAGTTTTTTTTTTTGTTTAGCCCTGCTAAGTTGAACGAAAAAAAATTACTAGTTTGTACTAGGCTTAAGTTGCAATTGACTTGCAGTTGACTCAACAGGTGTAAAGTTAGAACCAGTAATGCACAACAGGGCCAGATTAGCAAAAAGAATGCATAGAATACAGAATAATACAAAACAGATTATGAAAGCTGCACAAATATGGATTCTCTGTGGCACAATCAGTGTGACACGTGGTTGCATAGAATAGTCTTTTTAAGACTCTATGGCAACAGAGAGTCTAGCTGGGAATCACAACTTCAGTAAAACAGTACAGAGCACAGCTTTTTGGGATTGTCCTTATAAAAACTTTACCTTACATTAAAGTCTAGGGTGACCCTGGTAATGCAGGTGAATAGCTGGAGGAATCCAGGAAGACAAAAGGACCACACCACTGGAACGCAGTACTCTAGTAGAAAGTGGGGATCTGCGTACTGTTAGGCTCCTGTCTGGCTGCCCGCACATCGATTCTGACAGTAGACGCCCTATCACCTGGGTGTAGATAAATTTGCGCTACATCAGGTTTTGCCTCTCTGAGCTCCTAAGGAATTAGAGAAATGTATCTTTTCAGGATGTATCTAGGAACCCACAGAGTTGTGGGAAAATTAGTTAAAATGGGCCTGAGCCTATATCTAGCTTGTTGAGCTTGTTGAGTAAATGGGCACTCTGCTACAATGTCTCTAGTAAAAATGTGACCTATTTATAATAAATGCATTATGTACTGTTTTTTAATGAAAAATAGTATTTGCAACTGTTTTTGCATTTATACAACTCTTCTGGGCAAGGTCTCTAGTTAGAAAACCAAGCCTCCAGAATTTATGTTAAGGATAATTCCACCAATTTAGCAAGATGTCATGCCATGTTTTTTGCCAAAACTATATTTCATCATAACTCATTATATATATCATTATATATGCTCACAAACTGCACACTCTCATATCATTGTGCTTAATCAGTAAATAAATGTGTGTGTGACTCCTTATTGAATCCCACAACACTGTGCTCAGATAAAATTTGTGCTTTGTGCACCCTCCACCGGATGTGCACTCTCCTTAGAATCTGACCTCACTTTTACATATGGTCAGAAGAAGCTTTTTGTCCTATTCCAGAGGACTATGGTATATATGTTCCCTGGGGGTGATCTTATTCATAGGGTTCTGCTTTTCCTGCATCAAGCATTGGTATTCCCATTCACGCGGACATAAAAGGAAAAATCGCTAGACATAGTGCTTTATCCTTATTTAAAATTGTATTACACATAAAAAACTCTTACAGATTTACACTCACTATTTTCCGGTGCTTCCAGCACACCCCACTGTATCACACATGTAATAGATATGCCTCATAAGTTCGTGGAGCATAAATCCTTACACTGGTATAATTACCACTTAGTGTACAAGGAGAGTGTTGTGATTTCATCAAAGCCCCTCCTCTACGCGTTACGCCACATGGTCACGTGGCTTCCTCAGAGGTATTGTGGGTCTAGTTATGCTTTTCTGACAGGGGTGCCTGGATGAAAAGACTTTGTGTACTCCAAATGATGATATTATCTTGTAAAAGTGACAGTGATAAACAGAGCCTGTACAGGGAGCAGAGTTGCGGAAGGGTCCCAGCAGGTCCACTTCCTACAGGCTGCCTACAGAAAGCAACAGGAAACAAGACCAGTCATCCTGCCCAAGGAGAGAGCGCAGCAATGACCAGTCTTTATTACAGGGCAGTCCTGTACAGAGGCAACGTTTCAGGCTGGATAACTGCATGGATCTGGAAGAAATACACAAAGCACACCATGATTCAATAAGAATACAAATGACCCTTGTATTTAGAAAATATTTGCTTATGCGTAAATTTCCGAGTGGATCCATTATGCGAAAATTTAGCTATAAAGAAATTCACATACAGGTATTTAAGACATGTATTTTGCTGCTTGCTTGGAGGAAAGTTGGAGTTCAGCTGCAATAACTTTTTGCTTTGCATAATAATTATTTTATGTGTGTTCTGCCTGGAGTGCTCCTTTAAGTATCATGTAGGTAATGTAAATTATTCATGTTGTACTGAGATTAACAACTAACACAGTTTAAGCATGTATTGTTAGGAGGCAGACTTACTTTCAGATCAAAAGAACTTGGAACTTAAAATACATCCTCTGGCTTTTATCAACTTCTGTACAAGTAATAAATGACTTGTCCCCAAACTGGATTGAAGTTACTAGCAATTTCAGGATGCCATGCTATACGCGGCTAAGTGCCACTATGCCTGTGATAGCGGAGAGAGCGAGAGAAAGAAGACATGATCTGAAAAACGAGACAGCAGAGGAGGAAGATAAGATAGAAGAAATGCACATGGATGACCTTGAAGCAGAAAAGGATACATTTTAATTTCTTTCCATTCGAGAAGGGAGCCAGAGGAGTTCCCTGGAGACCTCTGCAATATAAACGTCTGTTTTCTGTTTTTAATCAGATCCTGGAACATATTAGCATACAAGATGCTTTGACTTGAAACTGTTAAGAAAAGCAGATTTTGAAATGTCTGTGTTCTCATCAGAGTTGAAATAAAAGGAAACTGCATCTTTGTGTTATCACGTACTTTTCTCTAGTACAGCAGATTCAGTTTCCCACATTACACTTTATTACAGTATGGGAATAATCCTTTGGCATCTTGTTTTGATTAAATTAATACGTATAACAGTACAAAATACTTTTTTTTCTGACAAATGCCTTATGAGAAAAAAGTTGCATTGTTTTAATTATTTTTATGATATTGTACATAACTAGATCTATAATAACTTTTAGTAAGTACCCTTTTGAGTTATTATTGTAATGCTTACCCTAAAGGCAAAACTATAGTGCTTTCATACAAATTATTTCTCTAGAACACTGAATTTATCTACCTGGGTTATGATAATCCTCACAATACTGTTACTTGGGGGACTTCCCCATGAGTAAGCTGCAGTGGGCAGTGTGAAATGTGTTTGTGGCATGGCCTGGTGGGGTTCCAGGCTGAGACTGCCATTCACTATCACACAGCAGGCTTTGACTTGATGTGTGGGTTTCGGGACACCAATCACTCTCTACCATTGGGGACATGACATACCACCAATGACTATTTGCCAAATCATTGGTAGTGTGTATGACAGAACATGATTGTTGGAATGGCATAAGCAGTGCAGAAACATACCGTGTTTCCCCGAAAATAAGCCCGGGTCTTATATTAATTTTGGCCACCAAAAATACAGTAGGGCTTATTTTCAGGGTAGGGATTGCCATTAAATGTGCTCCCTTCTCTCCCCCTCTCCCTGCCAGTGTGAAGTGAAGTAAAAGTGGTTTGTAAACTGATAGAATCCCACTACAGCAGTATATAATGAAAACGTTGTGTGTCTCTGTAATCACATACCTTCTTACAGCGCCGCTCTGAGCTTCCATAGCCCGCCTGAGCTTTCTCTTATGCGATCAGAGCATTGCAGAGGGGGGCTGAGATCCCCCGCTAACAGGCTGGAGAAGAGGAGATTAGCTGAGCCCTCTCTGCATTTCCATAGCCCGCTGTGCTCCCAGGATTGCAGAGGGAGTGGGCCAAGATCCCCCGCTAACAGGCTGGAGAAGAGGCGATCAGCTGAGCCCACTCGCCACTTCCATAGCCCGCTGTGCTCCCAGGATTGCAGAGGGGGGAGGGGCCAGGATCCCCTGCTGACAGGCAGGTGAAGAGGAGGAGATCAGCTGAGCCCTGAGTGGTGCTGTACCAAAGGTACCCGATTACAGATAAGACCACAGAAACAAACACAGTCTACACCACGCAATACCGTAATTTTGAGCGTTCTAGCAGTTTACAACCACTTTAAACTAGGGCTTATTTTCAGGGTAGGGCTTATATTGCAGCCCTCCTTGAATATCCCACTAGGTCTTATTTTCAGGGTAGGTCTTATTTTCGGGGAAACACGGTACATATATAAAAATGGAGCAATACAGAAAAAGAAGTGGCAGATACACAGTTTGAAGTAATGCATCAACCATACAAAAACAGAAACAGATTTCCATGCACATGTTCCAAAGCAGTAGATTAAGGCTGGCCAAGCACATTAAAGTGGTACTAAACTCAAAGAAATACTGACGTCCACATTCCAGTGATTTAGCGGTTAAATCCCTCTCTGGCCGATGTCATCTCCTCCCTGGCTACTTCCATGCGATGAGTTTGCAGCCTCTTGATTGGCTGGTTGGGAAATTATGTCCATCATTCCTGCACAGCATGGACAGCTCAGTGTGTATTCAAAAGGAAACTGGAAGTAGGCAGGTAAGTGTATTAATATTGCAGAATGGACATAGCATGTCTTTTCTACAATTAGAGTGGAGCGAACCCGGACTGTAAAGTTCGGGTCCGTATCGAACTTTTGGGTGTCTGGGACCCGGACCCGAACACAAACTTTTCAAAAAAAGTCCGGGTTTGGGTCCGGGGTTCTGGTATTTTATTCCACGTGTTGAAAAGCTGCCAAGGGCAGCCAATCAAGAAGTGTTTCACTGGTTTTCCCTAGAAGCCATCACAGCCATGCCTACTAACACAAGCCCAGGCCCAGGGTCTGTGGGTTTTCAAGCTATGCCTGGGCTTGAAATGTCAGGCCCAAGCGAGGTGAGATTAACATCTTTTCTGTACGATACAGGTAAGACGTTATAATTATGTGAATGGACGGATGAAGGTCAAAGGAAAACTTATGTGTGACTCGACAGGTACGACACGTCCTTACTACCTGTATTAAAGGGTTGGTCGGTTAGTTCTCCGACGTTTGAGTAGCGTACCTTCATCGGTCCCTCCTCTACTGTAGCCGGTCTCTCCCTAAATTGGCGATTTAGTGACCTTACACCT
>BLSH010427592.1:485625-509011 GCA_018402905.1 Glandirana rugosa | reverse complement strand
ACAGCTCGTTACCGCGGTTTGTTTACATCACATGACCGGCTGTGATTGACACAGCCGGTCATGTGGTAAAGAGCCAAATCTATTGGCTCTTTACACGGATCGGAGCTGGGCTTTGTCCGAGGGACAAGCCTCAGCTCCGATCGCCGCGCTGCGCGCCCCCAGGGGCGCGCACGAGCGGCGTGCACGTGAGGCTCGTTTGTGACCGGCTGTGATTGGACACAGCCGGTCACGGGGTAAAGAGCCAATTTTATTGGCTCTTTACCCCGATCTGGGGGGGACACAACCCCCCGGCAGACGAGCGATCCGCGATCGCCGCTGTGCGGGCCCCTGGGGGCCCGCAGTAGCGGCGAGAAGCGGAGGACGTCATATGACGTCCTCCCGGATCGACGGCCAGTCCCTGCCGACGTCATTTTACTATACGTCGGTAGGGAACTGGTTAATTGTTTTTATTTATATGGACTTTAACACAAGAGCCATTCTCTTTGGAAGTAATCCCCACTGGCCATTTACAGACTGTTTGTTCAGTGCCCATCTTTCACCAATATCCGTCTCCTCTCTGTGTGCAAGTGCAACCTTTGCAACCCTGGTAGATACGCCACTGGTGTTAGTAGGACTGTGAATGGGGTCAGTCAGTAATGCAATGGACGGTGTCAGTAATGCAGTGGACTTTGTCAGTAATGCAGTGGATGTGGTCAGGTGGGCAGTGGACGTAGTCAGTAGTTTTTATTTTTTGTTATTTAATTTTTTTATTTTTTAATAATTTTACACATTTTTTAAGAGTTTGGTTAAATATCAGGGGTCTAAACAGACGTCTGGTGTTTTACCTTTGAGACAAAAAAAAAGAGATTGAGGACACAGTCCTTAAATTCCATCTCTGCAGCCTCAGCACAGGACTTCCCATTCATTCACAAACTGAAGCATAGTAAATGCAGTTTACTATGTTTCAGCTATGAATGGATACAGGAACAATTGGTACAGATCACTGACTCTGTCCATTCAGAAAAGGAAGGGGCCAGTAAATGACATAGTTATCGGCCCCTTCCCCCGTTCTCCATCCTGACATATCCCTGCAGCAGCCATTGGGAGAGGGGATGGGGGAGGCCAACAGCACTGTGTGTGTGTGTGTATGTGTGTTTGGGGTGAGGGGGTAGGGAAGCACACAGGGGGCTGGGGCCAGAAGCCAATTAGTATCCTGGACACAGTTGCAAGGATTTTTGTCTACACAGGCGAAAGTGCATTTTTTCCGCCATCCTCCCGCCAAAAACGCCACATACAGTAAAACACCTCCAGTATTAGAGTGCCCCCACTCTGGATGAAGGAGCACAGGGGGTACCTTCAGTCTGGGATGAGGGGAGGGGAGAGTTAAATGTAGTAGCAGATTTAAATACACTAGCAAACTGAAGCCAAACTCCACTTCACACTTTATAATCAGTTACAATAACAGATTTTTCCTTTTGGGATAAAGGTTTTACATAAATAAATAAAAGATTATCATAGTAAGCACCCCTGTCAGTGGGGGGTGGTTTGCCATATCCCCTAACTGCTACATGTGCAGGAGAGCTTGTTCTGTTGAAAAATAACAGATTTACTCGCTGGACCACCATATGAAAATAAAAGAATCTAAGAAGGGTACCTGGGCAGTGTAACAGAAGAGGAGGGCATTGTAACAGGAGGATGACAGTGTAGGATGACAGTAGGGGAGCAGGAGCAGTATGATGGGAAGGCGGTGTGGCAGTAGAGGGGCAGTATAATGGGGAGCAGTGTGACGGGGCAGTGTGACCGTAGAGGGGCAGTATGACAGGAGGTGGGCACTATGACAAGTGGGGGGCAGTGTGACAGTAGGGGAGCAGCATGATGGGGGAGGCAGTGTGACAGTAGAGGGGTAGTATGATAGGGAGCAGTGACTTGGGGGGTAGTGTGACAGTAGAGGGCCAGTATGACAGATGGGTGGGAGTTTGACAAGAGGGGGGGCAGTGTGACAAGAGAAAGGTACTTAGGCAGTGTGACGGGAGGGGGGGGGGGGCACCATGACAGTGGGCAGTGTAATAGTAGGGGAGAAGTATGATGTGGGGCAGTATGACAGGGAGCAGTGTGACAGCAGGGATGTAGTATGACGGGGCAGTGTAACAGTAGGGAAGAAGTATGATGGTGGGCAGTGTGACAGGAGGGGGACAGTATGACAGGGGGGGCAGAATGACGGGGGGGCAGTGTGGGACAGTACGGGAGCAGTATGATGGGGGCAGTGTGATGGAGGGGGTAATATGATGGAGTGGGGCAGTGTGACAGTAGGCGAGCAGTATGATGGGAGGGCAGTATGACAGGAGGGGGGCAGTATGATGGGGGCAGTGTGACAGTAGGTGAGCAATATGATGGGGGCAGTGTTAAAGGAGGGGACAGCCACAGTATGATGGGAAGCAGTATGACAGGGGAGCAGTGTGACTGGAGGACACCTAGACACACACATGCTAGCTCAAGTGCTGGGCACTATCTGCTCTTCCTGACTCAGGAATACACTAAGGCATTTGTAGGCTACCAGGTGAGAGCGGCCTCGGGACAGGAAGCAATTCTCTTACCTTACCAGGAGCAGCTTGCGGGCAAGAAGTGGGAGCTGAGAGTCCAAGCAAGCGATGTTGTCACTTCGTGGATTACGACTGCAAGAAACAGCTAGCACCAGGTTGGATAGGAGGGGCGGAAGCATTTAGAGGAACCGATTGCCTTCATCTCCCTCCTGCAGCCGCTGAATTCTGGTGGGAGGGAGTGGAGGAGAAGCATGCAGGAGGGAAATGAAGGCGAGTTCCTCTATATGCCAATGCCCTCCGCCCCTCCTATCCAAGTGTAAATAAGACAGAGGAGCCGCTTGGGTCCCCTGAAGCATGGGGACGGGTCAGAATGGCAACTCCTGCGACCTCTATAGTTATGACTCTGAGCCAGTCCCTTCACTATTAAAGGGTGAGTTCCGAGCAGCTATACTGACAATGGGCTTTAGCTGTTTAGGGATAAGCATTGGAAGTGCTGTTAATAGTAATAAAGTACATAGTGAAAGATTAGTGTAGGGCTTTTGTATGGCTACATTTACTGTGGCAGGGCAGCATAGGCAGGCAGGATCATGTACACGAATGTCATCCTGCCTCTTTTGGGTTAGGGGCTTGCTTGGACACAGTGGATTGGGGCTCTCTGTACCAAGCCGCTTTAAGCAGCCAGGGAATCATGTGATTGCTATGTGATCACATGATCACAATGTAAACAAAGCTGTTATCAATGAATTTCATTCATAACAGCGGGTGAGTCCTATAGTGATGCTATGATTGGCCCACAGCTATCACTTGGGCCAATAACAGCACCCTGTACCATGTGATAGCTGTGGGCCAATCACAGCACACAATAGTAAATCAAGGCTGTTATAAATTTTAAAAAAAATGAAGAAAAAATGTGTATTTTTTTTTTTTTTTAACATACTACTGTCACCAGTCACACCCGTCATATGATGACTCTGTACTGCACTAGTGATAGTATGTAAAAAAGAATTGTGAAAAAAACTAAATTGTGAAAAAAAAACAAATTGAATTTAATCCCTTCAATTCCCAAAAGTTACCATTTCAAAAATCACCATGCCTCCTACTAAATACCTTAGACTGCCTACTTTCCAAAAATGTGGGGGGGGGGATATTTGTACTGTTCTGCAATTTTAAGCACCTCAAGAAATGAGATAAGTCATCAGTAAAGCAGGATTGAGAAGTGGGTATAATAAGTACTCACAACATGGGATTGTGGCTGCCATTATTTTCAAAAAGTTTAAAAAAGAAAAAAAAATTTTTTTATGGGGTCGTGTCTCCTTTAAATAGGGCCTAGGGCCGTCACAGGTACCTTAGGCGGGAAACACGGGGATTTAGGCGAGGTTTAGCGGGCGGAAAACCCGTGAGTGGGGTCTATATATAGTTCCCCCATATTCCTGTCACAGTGAATTTGGCTAGCATGGCGAGCTCCCTGTCGCATCATCTGCTATGTGGTTTGTCACTCTGTATACAGGGGGGACTTTTGTTTGAGTAGATTGTTATGATATGCGCTCGAGTTCTATGACTGAGCGGTTATTTTATAGATTTATTTATATATATATATGTTTTTCATGATTTTCATTCTAAATCTATCTAAATTATTTCATAAATTAATGAGTTGAATATTTATTTTAAGACCAATAAAGGTGCCGCAGCCATTATTTATACCATATTAAGTGTGGTGTCTTTTATTTAGAAGTAAAATGTTTAACTGTGCAGCCTACATTCCCATGCTTAATTTTCAAACTTCAAATATATACACCATAGTTAGACTCTATGACTTTCACAAAAAACAATTAATATATATTTATTGGGAATTGTTTTTTTACCAAAGACATGCAATAGAACATTTGGCCCAAATTTGTGAAGAAATTAAATTTTATTGGATATGTTTTATAACATAAAGTAGAATATGTTGTTTTTTATTTTCAAAATGTTTGGTCTTTTTTCGTTTATATAGCAAAAAATAAAAGCCCAGTGGTGATGAAATACCATCAAAAGAAATCTCATTAAAAAAAAAAAAAAAATGATATAAATTTAATTTATTGCAGTGTTTCATAACCATGCAATTGCCACTTAAAGTAGCACAGTGCTGATTAGCAAACAATGGCCTGGTCATGAAGGGGGTAAAACCTTCTGGGAGTCATGTGGTTAAAGTAGATGTAAACGCTTGCTAAATTAGTGTGGATATCAAAATATTGCATATATTGGAGAATTTGGGCATAAGGAAGGGAAGGAGTTTACTCTTTTTCATCCTTTGTTACACTTTAATGCTGTTGATGTTTTGCAGCTTCTTTACAGCCTATCCCTGTTCACATGGACTACAGTGAAAACATTCTGTACTGTATGTGTTTTTTCCACATGGCATATTTTCTAATTGTTGCTGGCTGCTATTGTTTTTGTTCACAGGCCTTTTGTTTTAAATGGTGAAAACAGTGGCATATGCCTGGGCAATGATAGTGAATTAAGTAAAAAATGTGATTTCCAAGTGATAATATGTTAACGCTTATATGAGATTTAAATGGTTGGGTTTACATCTAATTTAACAAACTTTACTTGAATTCTTTGGATTGCAGTGTTAGGGTACATTTTTCTGCCTGCGTGCATAGATCTGTACACCCAAAAATCTATTTAAAGATCAACATATGTCCGCAACAACTGATTAATAGCTAGCTCTTCAAATGTCTTCAAATGCAGAGGACAGCGAGGAGTGGCTGCGCTGCTGCCTAGCCTTTCCATTGGGACCATCGAGCCACAAGAAAACTCGGGAAGTGGAAGGGCACCATCAGAAGGCAGCGGTGAAGAGAATGGGCCAGAAGAAGCGGAGGCGCGGACGAATGATTCACCGCCTTGGAGGAGAGGAGGCAGAGGGAATCCTCATCAGCGATGAGGGAGAGTGGCTGCGCAGGTCCAGTATCGCCGGTTAAAAGAAAGAAGGCTGGTGACGAAATGACGTAACAAGGGGCGGGACCATCAATAGCGGAGGGAGGCCAGAGAGTATGATTGGTGAGCAGTCTCCTAGGCAACAAGCAACACTCAGGATGCCGAAGAATAAACTCAGGGCGCCAGCGGGCTCCAAAAGAGCACAGAGCCACCAATTGGAAAGATGGTACAAGCTGCTGGATTTGACAATGATAAGTTAAGTGAGTGCAATATGATGCATATTCTGGCTAATCTGTCTAATTACCTAGCACAAGTGGTAAAAAATGGTGAGTGATATTCATGATGCTGCTGCTGCTGTATGATCTAGTCCTCATACTATTCAGGAGGACAGTGTGTCTGGTACAGCAACAGTACCATCATCTCAATTGTATGTACAGGTACCTGAAACATGTTTAAAAGAAGTGATGCCTTGCATACTATTTCTTTTGGGATTTCATCTGTCTGGTTCTGTAAAGGAAAACATATGGAAGGGTGAATATATAGATATTTTGTCTCTTCTCCCTTCTTTTTTTTTTTTTTTTTCCAAGAAGTAAAGTTTATTGAGGGAAAGAAGGGGTACATTTCAAATAAGGAGCAACAGAACATCAGGAGTAAGACATGCATAGAAACACTGTTAAACATCAAATCTTACTGAACAGCTTGGATAAGTATCTCTCATGTCGCAGAAATTGGTTAGATAAACAAGGGCAAAACTTGAGCAAAAGTATAAGTGTAAGTATAAGTATAACCGGGGGATTCTTGGGAATTCTTGGTCTCCTCTGTTCGGGTGTATATTCTTTTGACTGTAGGTGGTGGACGGGCTGTGTTTTGTGAGTGAATATACCTCCTTATTGCTGTGTTTCTGCAAGGAGGGGGTGTGTTACTTTGTCGGTCATATGTAAAGTCTTGGGAATTACTTCCCCTTTGTTCTCCTGTTGCTTGTTCCTCAGGGATAATGGAAAAGTCCCTAAGGGTGACTTAAGGATTCACTGGTGTAGATTGGGCAAAACAGCCCACCCAGGTATTGGGCCTTCTCTTCTCCCTTCTAATAAAGAAATCCTATATACTGTAAATCTGATAAAGAAAGATCAGATGAGGATAGATGGAGACCATTTCAATAAGGGGCTCCAATCTTTTTGTATTTATTCCAGTATAATATGCAAAAAAATGTCCTAAAAGTCCTGGTTTATTCCAGTATACTGACATCATACTGGAAGCATAAAAAACTTTGGCGGCGTAGCATAGTACTATTGTGATGAAGCCTTTAGACAAAAACTAGCAATACATCCTAATCTGACTTTGGGTAGTAATGTAGGGATCTAGGCCTATGGCTAAATCTTTTCCTGCCCCAAAAGACGATCCCTACAAAACAGTCTATTACTATAACTACTACTCTTTTGCTTGGTGATAAGAAAGGAATCTGCTTTACATTTAACGATAGCCATTATAAATGGCTTGCAAATTGTAGATATCGTCATGAATGCACATTTTGTGTTGGGGATCAACCCATCAATAAATGTTTTAAGAAACTGGTTTCAACTGCACATCAGAATGTAAAGGAGCCATTTCTTAAAAGCTCTGTCTCCAGTGAAATTGGAAAAAATGTTACCTTGGTTGGAAATGTATCCAGGCAAGCAAAAAGCAAAAATATTAAGGAATGGGTCTAAGAATGGTTTCTTTATCCCTGCTTTTAATGAAACTGGATGTAAAAATGTGGATGAATTATCGGATATACTGTAGTTAGAGAAAAACTGGCTAAGGAATTAAAAGCTGGCAGGATTTCTGGGCTGTTTGAAAACCCACCTTTTAAATATTTTTGGTTATCCCCATTAGGAATATTACCAAAAAAAGATCAAAATGAATATAGACTTATTCATCATCTTTCGTTTCCACAAGAAGGTTCTCTTAATGATCAGATACCGGAAGAACTTTGCCATGTGTCATACTCCTCATTTAAGGGTGTAATTGATATATTGCAAACTTTGGGGTCATCAGCTTTGTTTGCCAAGGCAGATTTTTTGAATGTTTTTCCACATTTCTGGAATAGGTATTAAAAATTAAAGCAGGATCTATATTTATAATACACTACTTAGATGATTTTTTGTTTTTAGAACTCAGTAACTGTAATGTGTGTCTAAATAGTTTATATACATTGTTTGATGTGTGTATTTATTTTGGAATACCATTAGCCCATGATAAGACATGTTTTTCATCGACACATTTGGAGTGTTTAGGGATATCAATATATACAGTTGCTATGGAGATCAGACTACCAAAAGAAAAATTATCAGAATAAGATACGTGCTTCGTAAGTTTAACTCATAAGCAAAATGTAATACTTAAATTCAAAAATTATTAGGTTTATTGGCTTTTGCAACAAGGATTCTTCCAACTGGAAAGATATTTTCTAGAAGTATATATCTAGCAATTTCAGGGCTTAAAAGTCCTTCCTCTCATGTAGGAAATACTGTCAATATGAGAGGATTTGATATTCTGGGAAAGATTTTTACATAATTTCAGTGAGAAATCCTTTTGGCAAGGAAAATGTATTTTAGACTCGGATTTTTGTTTGGCAACAGATGCAGCAGGCTCTACAGGTTTTCATGCAATATGGGATCATCATTGGTGCGTAGGCAGATGGCCGAGTAAGTGGATTTCTTCAGGTCTCATCAAAAATATTGTTTTACTAGAATTGTTCCCAATATTAGTTGCAATTGAAGTTTGGGGTGTTTTTTTTTAAGAATAAAAGAATACTAGTAAGTATAGATAATAAGGGTACCCTCTATGCATTAAACTGCTTATCTTCAAAATTAGTACCTGTGATATCCTTGTTAAGATACTTAGATTTTAAATGTTTGAGTTTTACCATTTGGTTAAAAGCTAAGTATATTAAAGGAAAATTTAACATTCTGGCAGACGCTGTCTCTCGTTTGAGCTTATGCCAGAAGTGGACAGGACAGGAACATGTTGCCCTTTACATCTATGGGAACTAATTTGGTAGATAACTTTATCCAAAATTCCTTGGCACCTTCAACCTTGGGCTGATTATTCTGCAGTATGGTTAATGTGGATTCATTTTTTGAACAATTTCAATCTTCCTATGTCCTCATTTTCAGAAAAAGTGGTTTTATTATTTCTAAACTCATTAATGTCAAAAAATTATTCATGGGCTCATATTAACAAGATCCTTTCTGGAATTTTGTTTTTTCTAAAGCTAAATGAGATGCCATCTTTGTTCAGCTTCTTCTCAGTTTGACAAGTGATGAAAGGTTACAAAAAGCATTCATTCAAGTTTATAAGAGAATACCTATAACTCCACATATTACGGAAATTGTGTTCAGTGACTAATGAGATTTGTTTTTCTCGGTTTCAATCCATTTATTTCAAGCTTCTTTTTCAATTGCTTTCTTTGCAGCACTAAGGCTAGGTTCACATATGTGCAACTGCTGTTTCCAGCCTCGGGTCCGGTGTGTTTCTGTTCACCGGTTCAGGTCCAAATTTTTGCCTGAACTGGAAGCAAAAATGCACAGGACCCTTTTGGAAACCGCCTGAGACATGTGTGAACTGGTTCCATGGAGAGCCAGTCACACTCGCATGTCATGTGAATTGGATGCGGTGAAGACCGCATCCAATTCGCACATATGTTAACCCGGCCTAAGGGCTTCGGAGTTGGTACCAGTTACCTGGGGAGTTCCTCTGATATTGTTTTCGAAAATGTGAAAATATTTGAGGATAAGTTAAAGATTTTCATTAGCCATTCCAATTGGACCAGTTTGGAAAAGGTAGCTGGATTCATTTATTTGAATCTGCTCTGTAAAACGATTTAAAAATATGTAAAAATTAGTCCTACCGCAGGTAGATTATTATTTTTACATGAAAATGGTAAACCATTGCCAAAATTTAAATTTACTAAAGTAATTCAGAAGTGTCTACAATTTGTTAAAATTGGGTGATATAAAGATTACCTCGCATTCTTTTAGGATAGGAGCAGCCACTGAAGCAGCTAGAATTGGAATGAGTGCTAGTGAAATGAAACAGTTAGGGAGATGGAAGTCTAATGCATTTTCACTATATGCGAGGTCTAACTGTCTTGTTTGAATTATTTTAGGTAAAAAAAGAATAATATAGATAATTGGCCATCCATTTGTGCATTGGGCACATCAGAGAGCAGTGGAAAGAAGTTATACTACCAATTTAGATTTTGATCCTTGTCTGGTACAAGTTTATTGGTTTAGTCGCCGAGGCATGCGTTGGTAAGAATTAATGACGGAGCTTAATGTACTGTATTATACTGTTCCTCCCCCTGATGTATTATACATTTAGGTAGGAATCATATTGGAAAACGTAACACTTAAGATCTAATTTTTCGAGTGGAAGCAATATTCTACAATTTAAGGCTTTGTTTCCTTGCACCGTCATTATTTTTTCCAGAATAGTACCACATTTGCGCTGGTTGCATTCTATGGCTTTAAAACCAGTGGAAAAAATACATAAACACATAAATAGAATGTTAGAAAAACGTATATCTTTAGATTATGGATTCTCATTATCCATTCTCATGGATTCACATTTTTCTGATATTGGCTTGGACATATTAAATAACAATTTTCAGACGTGCATAGAATTGGCCATGGTGTGGGATGGTAGCCAAGAGGGCTGTTATTAAACAGCTGGCTATTTGGGGACATTAATAGTAATATTGTTATAGTTGATAAAATCAGCTCGAGCTGTCATAGCTGAGCTGTTATGGATATAAATGTCTGTTTTTTATTTAGTTAAATTAATAATTTATGAGATAATATGATAATTTAATGGAGTTGTGTAAAACAATAATAAAGGCCGTGGCCAAAGTTTTCTCCAAATAAATTAAATCGCTGTTGTGCCTTTGTCTTTTTTCTTAGCACGTTAGAATAGATGTTTGCAATCCCGTGTAGAGAAAAGGGGGAAAACCAGGTTTCAAGGCTATGGTTTTCCATATGGGATTGCAGCATTGGCAGTTTCAATTCCCTTGTAACTGTCAAAAATGGGGAGCTTAGAGACCTGTATTGAAGGTTCTGGAACTCCCTTGGGCGGCTATAAATAGGGGTCTCCAGGACAAGTTTTTGCCAGTAGCCACTAGAGGTGGACCATGGTAGAGCTCCCCTCACCCCCTCTCTTGTTGCAGTCTTTATATATGTATTTGGTCACCTTTTTAAAATAAATGGAAAGGGGGACATTAATAGTAATATTGCTATAGTTGATAAAATCAGCTCCAGCTGTCATAGCTGAGCTTTTATTGATATGAATGTCTGGTTTTATTTAGTTAAATTAATAATTTATGCGATAATATGACAATTCAATGAAGTATTTCTATGCATGTTAGAATAGATGTTTGCAATCCCATGTATTGGGCCATATTTGGAATACACCTAAATAAGGACAGTTATGCCATAGAAAACACCTCCTCATTCCTGCCAGAAGAACCTTTTGGATAGTGTTGGAATTTGGAAGGTAAATATTAGTAAAATTTACATTATTAAAATATTTTTACAAGCTATGTATGTGTTTTATTTTTTCTTATTTAATACATGGCATGATTAACTGGTTAGGGCTACTGGTTAGAGCACAAAAGCCAATTCATATTATGTATAAATGTTTAAAAAAAGACAAGTAATCTCAGACAGGCTAAAACTGTGTTAAAAAATATAGCTGCAACAATTTTCTTAGATAAGAATTGCATTTTCAGTAGAAAATATAACGATTCCACAGTCCAACCAGGCAAATTGTATTTACAATCTAGTAAAGTAATGTTAGGTGAATGTATAAAACAAGGTTACATTTGTCTTTCTTTTTAATTGGGTGAATGCACAAGTAAAGATCATCACCTTTTGAAAAACAGATGTTGACAAATGTCAGGAAATTTAATTTTGGGCAAATGTTAAGTCAATGTCTAATAATTTTGCTTTATAAATACAGTAAGTTGAATGAAGTCCAAAAATATATTGGGTGAATTGACCATCAAACGTCTTATAAAAAGAAAATATAAAAATATATTGGGTGACTGGTGAGTGAATTGTCCATCAAACTGTTTATAAAACAGACCACTAAAGGACTTCACTGGAGTAGTAAGTACAGGTTGGGAGACTTCAGGCAATCACCCAGTACCACCTGGGACATATGTAAATAATACCCTTTAAAAATACCCTATAAAATGATTAAATTAAGGTATATGCATTTTACAAGGCTGGACTGTAGATGATTTCCTGCGACTGTTGGTTTAATGCATCATTTGCTCTCTTAGTATACTAACTGTACTTGTGGATAGTAGTTTGAGTCTAATGGGCCTGGTAGCTCTGGTCAGCTGTGAAGTCTTCAAAATTACTTTAATGGAGTACTAACTACAATTACATTGATATCAAGCAATGTTCCCTTAGAAACATATGCAGATAAGCATTTCTGAAAAGAGAATTGACTTCTGGGTAAATGCCATTTTTTTGGTGGTGGGCTCTTAAGTGGACGCTGAAACTCTGATGTCCATAAGTACATTAGCAAAAACTGTCTAATGATAAAAAATCACAGAATGGGTCATTCACTTACAGACTTTCAATCTAAAATTAGCATTTATCTAGAAGTAATAATGTACAATATTCTGCTAGGTATCATGTCATAGATATTACATAATTCAGCTTTAATACATGCAAGTCAGTTGAGTTCTATACAATTGCACTGGTCAATTTTTAGCAAATTAAATTCACAAAAGCGGAAATGAGAACTAGTCATTGGGACATCACAAGTAATTATAGATACAGAGCAGTGTATTTTAAATTAGTATCATTACTATATCCAGAAATGAAAGGAAATGAGGTTACATTCAATAATGTGTGGATAATCTTTTAAAATTGTAATTGGACTAAAACTGGAATATACGGTAAGCAGGTTTCTATATATTCCGAAATGAATTATTTTGGCAGAATTTCAAAATATCAGACAGCTATGATTTGGCGTACACTTCCCCATAATAAACATAACGATATTTGGATCATTTTGAAAGCACAAAATCAATATTTATTTAATTACATCAGTTTAAGGACAATGTGTACTGCATACATTTGTGTTAAGGTGAAATATCATCAAATGTGTCAGCATTGATAGTCTTACAATGTTACAATGAATTTTAAAGAAAACATGTCTTAAATGCATTTCCTAACCCTTCAGAGTGTCTATATAAATAAAGAAGGAAAAACATAAGTGGTTCTCAACCTTTATGGCCCAAGTACCCCATTGAAGGTCACTTAGGTACTCCCCTGATCTGTTTAGTTACTACTGATCCAGTCCAAGCCAAAATTATCTAAACTGTTGCTGGTTGCCCTCCTCTTTCTAGGCTGTGGCCCAAGCTATGTGGCACTCCATTCATCTTCTAAAGCAGTGGGGCAGAGTGGTAGAATGTATGCGCTGCTTTTCTCTATAGCCCTAAGAGAAAACCTGTGCGAGACTTTTCTCAGCAAGGCAGTTAAGATTAGGTCCCTCGATTCATCTATGGAATCATAGGGCATACTGTTGCATGGTGGTGTGGGATTTTGAGACCTAGCTGGAGACTTGCAGGAGTTCCTGGTCGGAGGTTGAATCACCTAACAGATTGCTGTATCCGTTTTGGAGTTTGATATCCTGGCTGTGGACCGCCGGGGAGTTCTCAACAGACGGTGGGACTGGAGCCACACAGGAGCCTAGAGGATGTCTATGTGGGACTAACTACACGCGCATTTCCTCTTATCGCTGGTAAGAGTACCTTTTACACTTTTGTTGGTGGTGTACAACACATGATGCAATGTTTCTACAATCTTTGAAGATATACGATTAATGTTTCGGATGTCTTGATCGGATTGAACACATTTTTCTTTATTTTGGACTTTATTTCGGTTGTTATTCACTATAGTGTTACATTGTAATATATACAGTGTTTTTTTAGCGCTACACTTTTTGGTTCACATTTCTGCACAAACTGGAAGTTTTGTTGTGTTAGCTGCTTTAGTTTTCCTTTTTTCCTCTTTTTTCACCATTTCAGGATAGCGCAATATTTTCTATAATTTTAGTTAAGATTAGCTTGTTGAATTTGAAAAGGAGCCCAATTCACCAACTGCTGGCTGGCAAAAAATACATGTGAAATATTATGTCCTTTGAATAATTTATATGGCTATTACCCTGATTACATGCTATTATGAATTTTCAATGATTCTATTAAATTAATAAATGTTAATTATGTATTATATATACCATTTACCTTATGGCATTTTATTCGTGGCATGTTTCTTGAGTTATATGTACCAATATGGTTTAGAACCTAGTTAGTACCAATGGGCATGTCAGCCTCATTTAAAGCTCCACTATTTCTTTTCGCTTTTGTATGTGAAATATTATATTAAATGTTATATTTACAAAGAACATGACTGAAGAAAAAAATGATATATATTTTCCTAAACATAATAAATAAAGTAAACAGAATATGTACAAAAACACTATACATTTCCTTTAAAGAGTAACTAAAGTTTTAGCAAGTTTTCAGGTTTTACTTCAGGTCACTGCAGCAGTGGGTTTTTGGGGAAATAAATATGATGGAAGCTATATACAGTCTTGGCAGAGAGAATATGTGCTATACAGTACATGGACCATATTGAATATGTGCAGTATTAGGACTGAATTTTGGATATATGTTATGCAATACATAGACTGGTGGCAAAGTCATTTACGAAAGTATAATATGAGATCAGGCTCCCAACTTGGCATTCTCTGTCCCATGAAGGATCTTAACAGGGTTGTAAAGGCAGAAGGTTTTTTTTATCTTAATGGATTGTATGCATTAAGATAAAAAAAGCCTTCTGTGTGCAGCAGCCCCCTAATACTTACCTGAGCCCAATCTCTATCCAGCGATGTCCACGAGTCCCTAGGCCGTCCGGGACTCTCCTTCCTGATTGGCTGAGAAACATAGCGACGCCATTGTCTCCCGCTGCTGTCAATCAAAGTCAGTTAGCCAATCAGGAAAGAGAGGGGGCAGGGCTAAAAAGCAGCTCTATATTTGAATGGACACATGGAGCTGCAGCTCTGCTCGGGTGCCCCCATGGCAAGCTGCTTGCTGTTGGGGCACTTGACAGGAGAGAGGGGCCAGGAGCAGTAAAGTGGGACCTGAAAAGAGGAGGATCTAGGCAGCCCTGTGCAAATCCACTGCACAGAGGGGGTAAGTATAACATGTTTGTTATTTTTAAAAAAACAAAAAACAAAAAAAAAACAAGACTTTGGTGGGAAAATCAGAAATTGTTCAGAAATAACCCCACAGATTTGGGAAAACCATCTTTTAACTTACAGTGATATGTTGTCACACTGTATCGAAAACCAAAAGTGCTGCCTAAGAACAGGTGTTCAGACTGATGTAGCTACAAATGAGAACACTGTTGTTGACTTAAATTAGTCTGGTGACAATGTAACTGGTGTGATGGTAATCAGAAACACTGTTGCTGGCTGTACTGGCACTGGTGTGATGGCAATCAGGAACACTGTTGGCCATTGCTGGCTGCACTGATCCGTTGGAGCCCAGGAACCCATGAACACTATTGCTGGAAAATCACAGTTTGACTTAACTGCTTGCCGACCGGCTCGCTTACATTTACTGCTGCAGAGTGGCAGCGTAGCGTATTTAAATGGCGATTTGCGCAGACGCAGCTAGTGAGCGCTCGTGCCGCTGGCGCGCTCTTGTGCACGCCGCATGCTGCGTGAGTGTGGCCGTGGGTTGGGCAGACTTGATGTCCGCTGGCGACCCGTGATCGCCTACTACAGAGGAAGATTGGGGAACCAACATGGTGGTTCCCTGTTCTGTCAGACGGCATGACAGTGATCTACTGATCTCTGTCATCAGGATCAGTTAGATTTGTCATGCCCCTGCCAGCCCAGCCCCCACACAGTTAGAACACAGTGAGGGAACACAGTTAACCCCTTGATCGCCCCCTTAGTGTTAACCCCTTCTCTGCCACTGACATTTATACAGTAATCAGTGGCTATTTTTAGATCTGATCACTGTATAAATGACAATGGTCCCAAAAAAATGACAAAAGTGTCTGATCTGTCCGCCGCAATATTGTAGTCCCAATAAAAATTGCAGATAGCCGCCATTACCAGTAAAAAAAAAAAAGATAAATAAAAACGCCATAAATCAATTCTTATAGTTTGTAGACGTGATAACAAACCAATCAATAAACACATATTGTGATTTTATTTACCAGAAATATGTAGAAGAATACATTTTGGCCTAAACCTATGAATAAATTAGTTTTTTTATATTTTTTTTGGATATGTATTATAGCAAAAAGTTAATAATATTGTTTTTTTTCCCAAAATTTACGCTTTTTTTTGTTTATAACGCAAAAAAAATAATAACACTGCAGAGGTGATCAAATACCACCAAAAGAAAGCTCTATTTGTGGGAAAAAAGGACCTCAATTTTGTTTGGGTACAACGTCGCACAATTGCGCAATTATCAGTTAAAGCAATGCAGTGCCGAATGGCAAAAAGTGCTCTGGGCAGGAAGGGGGTAAATCCTTCCGGGGCTGAAGTGGCTAAAGAGTATATAAACCCAACATTTCACATTCCTGATATGTGCCAGTTCACTTTCAATCAGCAAGAGTCAGTATCAGACTCCTTGCCAAAGGTAAGTGCACCCCCTGGAAGCTTACACTTGTCCATCAGTGTCTGAGGGGCATACAGATCCTCAAAATTTAGAAAGAATTTCATACGGGTATGTATGTTTCCTAAGAGTTTGAAGCGGTTTCTCAAATGAATAGATACTGTTTACCATAGCATTAAAGTGTACTTATAGTCTTTTCATTGTGTTTTCACATGGCTCATCAGCAGATTCTTTAACAAAGTGCCATTTTAACATACAGCCTTGATGTTTAATTGTTTACACATCTTCTTTGCTAAGACCCATAAGTCTTTAAATCCAGTTTTTCTATGCAAGACCTACAAGAACATCAAACTGGAGTTTGGTAAATTGAGTTTCTTTGTTTATGCTGCTAATTATGGGGAGGATATCATACCAGACCACCAGTGGCATACCTATTGTATATGACACCCAGGAGTGGATTGTCCTGTACCATTTTGTGACCGTCTCCTCTATACACGAAACACATTGAAGAGCATGTTTACTTTTCAAAATGAATTCTCATTTGCAAGGTGAATTTTCACCTAGCTTAGTGAATGGTGTGAACCTAAGTGAAAACTCACTTTTTAAAGAAAACCAAATTACGTGTAAACCAATTTTTTTTAAAAAAAAGGAGTTTTAAATGCACATGATTGGATGATGGTAATCACCTAATTCATTAAGCTATGTGAAAATTCACTTTGTTAACAAGTAATTTTTTACATTGCAGAGTGAGTTTTCACTCAACATAGTGAATGCGGAGACGCTAATTCTAATTTTACTTGCACATAGTACTTTTTTCAAAGAGAATTTTCACTTAGCGCCATCTCATTCACTAAGGTAAATGAACAAGCGTCTTTAGTAAAGTAACCCCAACGTGTCTGCTATGTGTACACGATCCATGTCACCTGGGGAAATTGTTCTGTTTATCCTGTGCTTAGCATGTAAAATTCATATTGGGCTATGGTCCAAAACTGGACCAAAAGCCTAGAACACAGTTTTTATCATATTCTCTAACATAATCTTTTATAAAATGAGTTCCCATATCATATGAAAGTAAAACTCAATTTTTGTCAAGAAATACAGTACATGTGCATTCAAAGTCAGTTTTATATACTGCATGCACTTTAGCAATTCTTTTCCTGCTTCTATGTATATACTGTGATAGGTATAAATTGTACAAAAGAACAGTGCAGGCTCCCCCAGCCTCTCTCCAGGTATACTGCATCCTTGCCAGGTATTAAAAAATGGTAAACTCACTAAAGTAAACACAAAGGACAAGGTCATCCAGTGCCCAGGGCAAACATACTAAACTGCACCCACTCCTCTGTGTCACTCATGACCATCTTACGACACACCCGATAACTACACCTGATCATCATACCTATGCATAGATTGAAGATGTAATATACAGAGAACAGGAGTATATACGCCTTAGTGCACATCAGTACCCCTATGAGGCATTTCACACCTACATATATACATACACATATACAAACACACACATATGTACTGTACATATATACAAAAAACACCCATTTACATACCTGGGTGACCCAAGTGTCCTCTCTGACTTTCTTTTTCATAATAAAGGTTTAAATCCCAACTCCAGGAAAATAAAAAAAATCCACCTTGCAGTTGGGTCACCTGTACTGCATGGGTTAAATGCTCATTTAGTCTAGGGACAGAGGATTAAGGAATAAATACTTTATTCCTTGCTCCAGCAAGCTCTCTCTAGCAGTATGGCGGGTCCCCTGCAGACTCTGTGTAAGTTGTTACTGGCTGTGGTTGCGTACCATATAGGGTTAGTGTCCCTGCATGGTAAGTGATCATGCTGAGGCTTTGGGCAGAAGAGAAGAGGACTAGAGCTGGCTAGAGCAAGGTATCAGGTGAGTGAAAGAGGCTGTTGTAGACAAGATGAGCAATAAAAACATATCGATCCTTGCAGTGGGGGCCCCCACTTTCCTGGAGTTGGGCTTTAATATGGCACCACATTCCTTACTGTTCCTACTCAAATTTTTGAATTATTTAGGAATTACTGGGACTTTTCAGGTGCTACATAGATGTAACCCACATATATATTATATCATATTAAAAATAATGTTTTTTAGTAAAGATATAACATGTAGGTAGAATACATCTGTGTAGCACCTGAAAAGTTCCAGTAATTCCTAACCTATTCAAAAATGTACTTTCTCTTTCATTAAATTTGTGGTGCAAGGTGGCGGGCAGGTTTACAGCACAGCATGGTATAGTTTGGAAGGCAGAGCAGTCAGGACTCACAGGTGGAAAAGGTACAGTCTTCCGTTTTCCATCTGTCCTCTGGCATCTTCACTCTGGCCTGGAGTGAATTCTGGTGACTGCTGGGTGGGAAGCCAGCTAGACTTTGACAGGAACTCAGGACTGGGAGAGCATCCTTCTTCTTTCTGGAAAGGTAAGCTGCTGCCAAAGAGAGGTGGCAGACAGCGAGTTTTGGTGCATCCGCAGCACAATTTTTGGGTAGCCTGTAACAGCAACAGAGGTTGGGGCATGAGGTGATGTGACAGCCAGAGTATTTTGTGGACAGATTCTCTTGCATTCTCACAAGCCAATGCCCCTCTCCTAATTGAATACACTGTGCCTGGGGCAGCTGCCATTACTGTCCACCCCCCCAGCCCCTCGCCCTGGCCCTGGCATTAGCACAATGATGTATGAGCAATATAGGTCTCATTTTTAAAAGGAAAATGCATTTTTGACAGTTTTACAATGTTTTTGCTGGCTACTGATTGAAATCGAAAGGACATAACAAACTACAACATTGCTTGTCAATAAAGCTATCTATCTATCTATCTATCTATCTATCTATCTATCTATCTATCTATCTATCTATCTATCTATCTATCTATCTATCTAACAATCTATCTATCTATTGCTGTGAACAAAAATGGAGTTTTCTCTTTAAATTTACTGTGGGAATAATAACTATGCACAAAAGCATACATCGCCAACCTTGCAAATCTATGTATTTTTCTGTCCAAGATACCAGCAATAGCCCCCTAAAAGATGGACATAATTCAGTGTGACAGACTGTCATGGAAAAGCTGCTGAGTGGACAAATGAACAAGTTGTATAGTCAATCAACACCAACATGTCTATGACACTTCCTCCCTTAGGCTTGTCAATCATATAGCATCCACTTCAGGGTAGGCAGAAAGGACAAGTTTTTTTCATCATTGGTTGTCTAATGTTAACAGAGCGGTTCTCTAAAGCAGTTGGTGGTATACTATAAAATGACAGATGGGGGACTCCTTTACTGCTAAATTGAGAATTGTACAATCTGCTGGAGCTGGTAAAAGTAGATCATTTTTAGAACAATAACGCTCAAGTAGTGTAATAGACAAGAGGCAGAATAAAAAAGTATATGAACATGCTGTTTCAATTAGGACAACAATATATAGGCAAGCAAGATATAATTTATGAAAAAACCTTATAAGTAAAGAATAATAAGAAAATAATAAAACTTGACCCTTTAAGCTGTGATCCCATGATTGCTAACAGCATCTGTGCTTAATTATAAATATAGTGGATATTTCCAGTGAATATGTAAAGAAATCCTGGATTGACCAGGGTTTTATAACCATGTTCTATGTTTACCAGTCTTGGTTTTATCTTCTTGCATTTACTATGTATATTTCATGTTCTTGCATCAACCTTGAATAATCTTGTTCTAAGTACAGGAAGCAAGTGTCAGTTATTCTGCTGTGATTAGATAGTTAATTAAGGAGAAAGCAGGTGTGGATGGATCTATTCAACTAATGAATATGGTCTGAACATAAAAGCAGTTGATATTGGAGAGCTTGCAGGTGGAGCAGTGATTTATTTGTTTTACATTGCATATGATGAGGAAGAACACTTTGAAATATGAAATTCATATTGCTGGTAATACATGAACATGTGCATTATTATCACTAATAATAATGAAAATATGAACTGAGATACAAACAAATTATATGGGCAAAAAAGTAAAGTTTGAATTATTCATGTTTTAAGACAATCCTTTGAATTTGCATGCTGGAAGCAATACAGGATATAATAATAAATATATGAGCATATGCCTTTACAGTGATGACAGTAATACAGATGTAGTTGCAGAAGATGGTAAAAGTAGGACATAATAATGTATTAGTCTACGCCAATATGAAAACTGAAAGGGCTCTGCGTTGTACAGTATGTTCATACAGATATGTCTCAATGGCAGAATGCTATTATAGGCAAATCTCTGACACATCCACATAGCGCCAAAGCTTACCTGCCCCCTGCATGTTCCTAGTGCCCATTAGTATTGATGGACCAATTCAAAGGTGAGGGGGACTTGGGTGCATGTTCCAACTTTTCCCAGAAATATTGTAACTTTGCCTTTCAGGTTAGCTTGATACCTGCAATTTTTTTTTACAGTTGCAGGAGGTATGTTTTTTTTTGTTCTTGAGATAGAGGTGGAAATTCAATAAAGTAGCTATGACATTTTTTTGACATTATGACCCCTTTAACATGCATCAAATTCATTAAAACTGTGCGCCAGTTTCAGTAATGGCTATATTTGGACAATGATACCATTGGCATCCCATCCCTTTGTTTACTTTCAGCTGCTGGAGGGGAATCTCCTGGACAGTGGCTAAATAGTCCATTCATTGCCATGGTGCTCCAGTCTCAGTACTGCCTTCTTCCATACCAGAGATTCCTTCCAGGTACACGAAACTGTTGCCCACGCCGACATTTGTAGTGCGGAGGACCGAGGGAATTCTAAATGGCTACAACACTCGTTATGAATTCCCTAGTGTATCTCTTTTTAGTCATACATCAGTCTATTTTGGTAGATTTGCATAGAATGGAGAAAAAATTCAGTCTGTGAATCAGTTCGAGAACTTTTCTCTCACTTTATTCCCCTTAGAGGGTATATAAGACATCAGAGGTGAGCTGGGACAAGAAAGTGCAGACAGCAATAACAATATTGTAAGTAGCTTTCACCCTTCCTCCCTGTATGAAAAATGTGCTTTTTTTCTGTGTTCCCTTTGAAGAGACCTCCCATCATTTCATTACTTGACAGGAAACCTCACCCGATAGGGGCACAAACGGAAATTAAAAACTGTTAGAAGCATAAAACAATCCTCTGCTCTATAAACCATAATTAAGAAGAGACTGTTATCTCCTCCTTATCATATAGAGCAGTGGTTCTCAACTCCGGTCCTCGGGACCCACCAACAGGCCAGATTTTAAGTATTACCTTGGGGAGATGCAGACTAGAATACTGCAATCACTGAACAGCAAATGATATCACCTGTGATGTATTTCAGTTATCCTGCAAACCTGGCCTGTTAGTGGGTCCCGAGTTGAGAACCACTGATATAGAGCATGTTCACGCCAGACTGTGTAGTAAAAATTGTGAGTTCTGGTCAGCATTGTATAGGAGTGGTGATGGGCGGTATGATGTGTAGTGACATAGAGGTCAGCAGGAGAAGCCAGAGGGCACTGCTGACCTGCTGAAGCTTTTTTTTTCAGCCACTTCCTGTCTATATGCATGCACTCCAATAATGGCTGCATGGCATTTATTGGGAAAAGTTGCCTGATGGTGAAAACAGTGGACCATGCCTGCTTGATGTGTGTTGAAACAACCACTCGTGTGTCAAAGTATCAATACAGGAGCACAATTAGGAGGCAGGAACAGGGCGTTCTCACTCTATAACAGGAAATACCTGAACAACATTTAAAATATATAGAAAAACAGTGTAGCACTTTTCTTACACCAATTAAAAAAAAAAACTTGTACATTTAATCATACAGAGTTAAAAACAAAAGTGCAAAAATAATTCCCTACAAATTTCCTAAATATACAGTGCATAAAACCAGAAATCATTCATGAATGAAAATAGTGTATATCTTACATACTGTAAATATTACTGCACTATTATAAAAATGTCAACTGAATGGAAAAAAAAAAACATGCAATAAAGTTCACTGTAAAGATACAGATGCTCAAACTCCATCCACCTATGTGAATCGTCAAACAAAATTCATCGTCCAGTGAAAAGATTACAGCATCCCTTAGTGTCCACTCAATTTAGATCCACCACATGCTTTACAGGTGTATCCTTACCTTTCTAGAGGGACCTCATATACACATAATGGTCTAATACAGCTTTAGACAGCAGGTCAATTCTTCCTTCTTTTCACAGCTTCTAAATAGGGATGCCAGCCTCTCTTCCAATCTCCACCAGTGAAGGTTAATATGTAGAAACAAAGAGTGCTAATAGTGTAATATGTTCTTCACTTCATTAATCACATAGATAAAAGTGCACTCACAATATAGGAGATAGATATTAGCTTCACACTAGAAAGGTCCAACAAGGAAAAAACATCTCTCTCCAGCAAACTTCACGGCAATCCTCTGAGTCCTGCCTGTGTGGTTATGCCACAACTCCACTTCACGCGTTGCATCCAATAGGACTTTTTTAAAGGTAACAACGCTACTCTATTAGGCCTCATACACACGGGTGTTTTTAATGCCATGTTTTTGACCTGTTTTTAGCGGTAAGCCTCCCCTTTAAGCCAGGATTGCGCGCTATCGGACGTGCGCATCCTGGCTCTGTCAGTGTCGGCGTGTCCCCAGGAAGGGATGAAGTCACGGCTGATCACAAACGGCACTTCCCCCATTCGCACGGCGCATGCGCGCAATCTGGAGCGCGCTGCGCGTGCGCGTCGGTGGCGGCGGGTTCCCAGGGAACACTGCCTGTCACTGACACTGGTATCAGCCAATCACATCTAATGTAAACAGAGCGGTAACCCACTGTTACCAGCCTTTCTCTCCTCACACAGTTTCCAGTGTGAGGAGAGAAGAGCTGGGATCAGTGAGTTACTGATCTGTACACTAAAAACACACAGCTGTCACATCCCCCCTGCCCATTGTCACCCAATGGCGAGACAAATGTAATCTACACTAACCGACTATGGTCACAGTCACTGTCCGTCACAAGGGACCCTTGGGCGGCGGTGGCTGCGCGTGCGCGTCGCGCGAGGTCTAACGCGCGTACGCGGCACGCTTACCCCCTTCACGGCAAACACTAGTCGGCACTGAAGTAGGGAAGGACCCCTGTGCGGCTGTGACTGTCTCGGTCCTACGCGTGCAGGCTATCGCGCGTTAGGACCGAATTTCCCCTCCGAATGGCGATTTTTGTCCAGTTTTTGTACCGTAATTTTTGTGGGCACACATACTCCG
>BLSH010427592.1:470663-481029 GCA_018402905.1 Glandirana rugosa | reverse complement strand
AGAGACAGGCTGTCACATCCCCCCTGCCCCCCCAATGCACCTGTCACCCAACAGTCACCCCATCTGCCCCCATAAAGTGTACCTGTCATCATAATGTGTTCTTGTCATCAGACTGTCATTATAAAGTGCACCTGTCACCCGTCAGTGACCGTGGCATGTCACCCGTCACCCATCAGCGACCGTGGCCTGTCACCCATCACCCATCAGTCACGTGGCGTGTCACCCATCACCCATCAGCGACCGTGGCCTGTCACCCGTCACTGACCGTGGCCTGTCACCCATCAGCAACTGTGGCGTGTCACCCGTCAGTGACCATGGCGTGTCACCCGTCACCTGTCAGTGACCGTGGCATGTCACCCATCAGAGACCGTGGCGTGTCACCCCTCAGTGATCGTGGCTTCTCACCCAGCCAGTGACCGTGTCACCCGTCACCCATCAGTGACCGTGGCCTGCCACCCGTCACCCATCAGCGACTGTGGCCTGCACCCATCACCCATCAGTCACGTGGCGTGTCACACATCACCCATGGGAACCCATTGATTTGAATAGAAGTCGCACCAGAAGTCGGATCATGATGATCCAACTTGCGTTGCAACTTGTGTGCTGAGGATTTTGAAGGGGAACCCCGCAAAAAATGTTTAAAAAATTTGCGTGGGGTTCCCCCCCAAGAGGTACCTCACCGAAAAAACGGCATAGGGTCCCCACCGGTATCCACACAAGACCCTTATCTGAGCACGCAGCCTGACAGGCCAGGAAAGGGGGTGGGGATGAGCGAGTGGGCCCTCCCCTCCTGGACCATACCAGGCCACATGCCCCCCACCCCAAAGCACCTGTCCCCATGTTGATGAGAACAAGGGCCTGCGGGCGGGGGCTTATCGGAATTTGGAAGCCCCTTTAACAAGGGGGCCCCCAGATCCTGGCCCCCCACCCTATGAGAATGAGTATGGGGTACATCATACCCCTACCCATTCACCTAAAAAATAAGTTTAAAAAAAACACACTACACAGCTTTTTAAAATAGTTTATTAAATCAGCTCCAGCATCTTCTCCCCTCTCCGACTCTTCTTTCTTCTGCTCTTTTGCGGGGGCCTTCTTTTTTCTGAGGGGTCTTCTAACTTCTGCTCAGTCTTCTGCACTTTTGCCGCTGTCTTCTCCGCTGCCTTCTCCCTCTTGTCTTCTTCCCATGTTGACTCGTCGCTCTTTCCTACTCGAATGGCGGGTACGTGCTGCGGAATGGCTTATATTGGCATGGGACGGGGCCATCCGCTGACGTCATCTGGTGGCTTCCAGATTCCGATAAGCCCCCGCCCGCAAACCAACAACCAATGGCCAGGGTTGTCGGGAAGAGGCCCTTGTCCTCATCAACATGAGGACAAGGTGCTTTGGGTTGGGGCCCCCCTGCCCCAAAGCTCCCACCCTGTTGAGGGCATGCGGCATGGTATGGTCCAGGATTGGGGGTTGCTCGCTCATCCCCACCCCCTTTCCTGGCCTTCCAGGCTGCGTGCTCGGATAAGGGTCTGGTATGGATCTTGGGGGGGACCCTACGCTGTTTTTTCAGCATGGGGGTTCCCCTTAAAATCCATACCAGACCGAAGGGTTCCTCAGCACACAAGTCGCACCGCATGTTGGATCATCATGATCCGACTTCTGGTGCGACTTCTATTCATATCAATGGTCTCCCATAGGGAACCATTGATTTTGAATAGTGGCAGAGAAAGGCCGCTGAAAGCTAGCACGGAAAAACGTGCATTGACATTAATGCATAACGCTGATAAAATCGCGTTTTTAACGCAGCTCTTTTACTGGCGTCAGTACCGATGTTACAGCTCGTTTTTTTAAACGCCCATCTGCATGAGGCCTTAGCACTCTTTGTTTCTACATATTAACACTTACTGGTGGAGATTGGAGGAGAGGCTGACATTCCTATTAATAAGCCGTGAAGTGAAGGAAAAATTCACCTGCTGTTTATAGCTATATTAGACCTCTATGCATGTATGAACATCTAAGAAGGTGAGAGTACATCTATAAAACACAGGGTGGATCTAAGTGGAGTGGACACTAAGGGATGGTGTAATCTTTTCACTTTAAGCAAAGCAGTACTATATACATTGCCTTGAAAAAGTATTCATACCCCTTGACATTTTCCACATTTTTTCATGTTACAACCAAATACATACATTTATTTTATTGGGATTTTATGTGATAGACCAACACAAAATGGCATATAATTATGAAGTGGAAGGAAAATGATAAATGGTTTTCAAAATGTTTTACAAATAAATGTGAAAAGTGTGGCGTGCATTTGTATTCAGTCCCCTTTACTCTGATACCCCTAACTAAAATCTAGTGAAACCAATTGCCTTCAGGAATCCACTTGTATGTAATTTAATTTCAGCATAAATACAGCTTTTCTGTGAAGCCCTCAGAGTTTTGTTACAGAACCTTAGTGAACAAACAGCATCATGAAGGACAAGGAACACACCAGACAGGTCAGGGATAAAGTTGTGGAGAAGGTTAAAGCAGGGTTAGGTTATAAAAAAATGTCTGGAACTTTGAACATCTCACGGAGCATTGTTCAATCCATGACCTGAAAATGGAAAGAGTATGGCACAACTGCAAACCTACCAAGACATGACCGGCCACCTAAACTGACAGGCTGGGCAAGCGAGAGCATTAATCAGAGAAGCAAGAGCCAAGAGGCAAGAAGCAAGATCCAAGAGGCCCATGGTAACTCTGGAGGATCTGCAGAGATCTATGGCTCAGGTGGGAGAATCTGTCCACAGGACAACTTAGTTGTGCACTCCACAAATCTGGCCTTTATAGAAGAGTAGCAAGAAGAAAAATGCTATGTGTGGTGGGAAACCAACACTGCACATCACCCTGAACACACCATGCCCACCATGAAACATGGTGGTGGCAGCATCATGTTGTGGGGATGCTTTTATTCAGCAGAGACAGGGAAGCTGGTCAGAGTTGATGGGAAGAAGGATGGAACCAAATACAGGGCAATCTTAAAAGAAAACCTGTCAGAGTCTGCAAAAGACTTGAGACTGTGGCGGAGGTTCATCTTCCATCAGGACAACGACCCTAAACATACAGCCAGAGCTACAATGGGATAGTTTGGATCAAAGCATATTCATGTGCTAGAATGGCCCAGTCAAAGTCCAGACCTAAATCCAATTGAGGATCTGTGGCAAGACTTGAAAATTGCTGTTCACAGACGCTCCCCATCCAATCTGCCACAGCTGGAGCTATTTTGCAAAGAAGAATGGCCAAAAATGTCACTCTGTAGATGTGTAAAGCTGGTAGAGACATCCCCAAAAAGACTTGCAGCTGTAATTGCAGTGAAAGGTGGTTCTACAAAGTATTGACTCAGGGGAGCTGAATACAAATGCATGCCACACTTTTCACATATTTATTTGTAAAAAATTTTGAAAACCATTTATCATTTTCCTTCACAATTATGTGCCACTCTTTGTGTTGGTGTATCACATAAAATCCCAATAAAATACATTTACATTTTTGGTTGTTACATGACACAATGTGGAAAATACTTCTATGAATACTTTTTAAAAGCACTGTATATATA
Organism: Glandirana rugosa; assembly: GCA_018402905.1. Taxonomy (NCBI): domain Eukaryota; kingdom Metazoa; phylum Chordata; class Amphibia; order Anura; family Ranidae; genus Glandirana; species Glandirana rugosa. Next base: position 477,440 of record BLSH010427592.1, on the reverse strand, counting down.
TATATATATATATATATATATATATATATAGAGAGAGAGAGAGAGAGATATAGATAGATAGATATATATATTGTGAGGGATTAGCTCAATGGGGATCACCTTCCCTGGGAAAAAGGTAGTTCAAACGGCAGGTTTTCCTAATGTCTGACTTGTAGCCAGGTTTATTTAAAAGGTTGCAGGTAAATCAAATAAACAAAACAGAAAATAAATCCTTGCCATCCAAGCACTATCTAAATAGTTTCAGTTTCCTTACTCAGAGGTGAAGGGCTTCTCCCAGTCACCCACAAAAACAAAGATAATGCAAACCTTTTTTTCAGTCACAAAGCAAAGTTAATTTTATCAGCTCTCTCAGGCTTGATGGCTCCTGAGTCAAGGGTCAGAGCAATTATCTGATCCAGACCTGTTTCCTTTATACCACCTGTTGATTGACACAAGTGGACTGCAAAACCTGGTCCGGAACCCATCCTGCCAAGGTGGCTGGTAAAACCTGGATCGGATTCCACCTTAGTTTTGCCTGAAAGTGAGTATTTTTTCTCTGTTTAAAATGCTTAAAATGGCTTTTTAGTGAATGGGTTTACATATACTTTAATTTTGTGTTTCTGTTTGTAGCTGTATGAGGAAGATTGGTAAAGTCTCTGTTCATATATCCACCCTGTGACAGTTACCAAACATACTGTACATCACAGTGTCAAGCTGGAGACCGATGTGAAGCATTTGGTGGGCCAGAAGAACATAGAAGTGGTATTTATTTATTGTCATTTCCAGTGGAAGGTATAGAGAACCTAAAAAAAGGGATATGACTAGTCATGTATAGATGTTTTATGTAATAATTATTTTTAGGGAAACTTTTACACTGTTGGCTGGGGCAGATTTACCACCTTCCAACTGCTCACCTAAAGTCCACAATAGAGCAGAGGGGGCTGTTCACATGCTGTGGGTGCAACACAGGTTTTACACAGAATGTTGAGTTGACAGGTGGAACAGCCTGTCAAACTCAGCCATTAAAGTGTAGCACTACCTTTGCAGGAGCCATTTGCTGGGTTGGGTTCTTTATTACTTTACCTTGACCCAGTGAACAACCTTGGCCCCTCTGACACACCAGCTTAAGCAAATAGATACTACAATATTGTTAGTGCAAGGATGTTAGCTCAACCAATCTGATGATCCCAAGGGGACAGAGAGCAACTGCAACTGCGTCTTAAAGCGGTAGTAAACCCATCTATTTAACAGTTTAAAAACCAGTTACATTTCCGGCACGTGCTGGAAATGTAACACACCCATTGGTTGTATTCTAAACCAAACTGTCAAACTATCCAATGGCTGGTGTCATAGCTGATCACATGTGCAGCATCTTGGCAGTTGTAGATTAAACAGAGGCCAAGATGGCAGCTCCCTTGCCTGAAAATGATAGGGGGGTTTACTACCACTTTAACTTGTTCTCTTTAGCCAAATACCTGGCTAAACAAGTCAATGGAACAATGTTACAATCATGGATCAAACGCTTGCCTTGTGATTGAGGCACATTAGTCTCATTGTAAGTAAAAAAAAATAAAAAAAAAAATTCAGGAGGTGGCAGGATCACCTGCTAAACACCTGACAACAGCTGCTTAGCCGCCATCTCTGGACAAAATAACCTAAATAAATTGCTTTTTAAAGAATGGACTAGTGTGAACCTAGCCTAAAATTGTTTGTACCATCTTTGAAACTAAAAATATTAATTTGTTAATGATTAGCTAGTAGGTTTAAACAAATTGTTTACATTTCAATGACCATCAAAACCTACATTTCTCATAGTAGTACAGATTTTGCGTTCTAAAATGTCACAGATTGAAAAAAAGCAGCATATGCTAATATCAGTCTTTCTATATATTCTTCTGTCTCTGCTGGTTTCCCCTTCTTTATTTTATTGGCCTCTATTTTCACATCCTCTGAGATCACATGAATGCACTTTTCAGTTTAATTTACGCTTCTTAATAATGCAGAACAGCTAATTTCCCAAGGTATAGCCTACGGCGGCACAGGGACAGGATGAAAAGAAACAGGTATAATTCTTTTATTCAGGCATTAATAATCAACATTAGAGTGGCAGAAGCTCAGAAGAACTGCAAATTGTTCATCAGGCTGGAATGTCATTATAACTGGTTCATCTACGTTGTTTTAACCCTTACAAATAAACACTGTAGGGTCTATACTCACATTGTTTGCAAGAAATTTTATTTATTAATTAATTATATAGAGTCTGCACATTTATTTATTCTTTCTTTGCAAACAATTATTCACATTGTGGCACAAACCAAAACCTCCCATCTAAACAGCTAGATTCTCAACCCTACAAACCTTAGGCCTCATACACACGGGCGTTTAAAAAAAAATAAGCTAAACGTCGGGCCTGACGTCAGGAAAAAATCGGTGTCAAAAATGCGATTTCATCTGCGTTTTGCAACGGCGTTAATGAGCGTTAATGAGCATTAGTGAGTGTCGGCGTCAATAGGCGTTTTGTTTGAAAAAACATTCTTCTGCTATTTTTTAACCTGAAAATGCTGGCGCTAAAAACGCCGGTTAACGTCGCTACGGCATTACAGCGTGTTAGTGAACTTTAGTGAGCATTTTGCCAGCTCAGCGTCAAAAACACCAAAACATTACAGCCTCGGATCGCGCTTGCCGTGGTTGGTGTTTTTATAGAGCCATTGAATAACATGGGGAGCTGAAAAAAAAAACCCCCTAAAAAAACGCGGCGCTAAAAAACGTCTGTGTGTGTGAGGCCTTAGCCATGATAAAACATAAAAGGGATATACCGCTGCAGCATTACAAAAGCCTTAGGCTGGGTTATTATTATTATTCATTGTTTCCTGTCTTAATTAGGTCTGATTTTTTGGCTGAATTTGGACCTGAAACTGAGCTAAAGACGCACAGGACTCTTCTGCCATGTTCTCTGCGGCCACCATGGAGATGTGTGAATTGCCTCCATTGAGAGCCGGTCACGGTTTCCTGTCAATAGTGTGACCCCGGCCTTATACAACTGACATCCACAGTGTATTGCTTGGTTGGCTCCTTATGTGTTGCTAGATGAGCTTTATGGTTATTATTGAATTGCAGTGGCCCTCTCTGTTCTACTGTAACAGCTTTTTTAGGTTGATCTGAGATCCATTCCATAATGAAAAGCTATACATTTTTACATGATGAGCACTAAAATGTGTGAAGGCAGGTGCAGTTTACATTCTCCACTTCAGGTAGAGCTCGTCAGCAGCAGCAAGGCAAATGGGAAAAGTAGTCAAGAGAAGCTGTGTTTCTTTATGATTTCTTTGGCAGTGATCTGGTTGGATGCACATATCCCATCTGAACCTGGCAGCCATATTAGATCAAGCAGAGTCTATTTAAGACACTGAGCTCTGGGTTTGGTGCACTTAATGCGAGTGGACAGGTACCCTGTCTGCCAGGGATACTGGCAGCAATAGGGAAAAGTTCCAGTGGAGTAGCGAGAGAGCAGGAACTTCGTCTACGTCCCCAGGAAGCTTCCCATTTGGGTCGGACCAGCCAGGCCGCACTATGCTCCTCTTGGCAGACACTGTCAGCATCCCTGAGTCTTTTGTCTACTATTAATTTGCTGCATAGTTGTAAGTGGCACTGGCTGGCAGAGCTTCCTGTCAGGCCTGTTTGTGCTGTTGACCTACTGTTACAATACAATGTTTCTTGCAAATCGGTACTGTAAATGTTTACTGCCTGCCACACCACTCTGCACCTCTGTGGAGATTATCTTGATAGTATCAAACCTGGTATAGAAGTTTAGCACACTTTATAAAAGTGCCTATGCTAAGTAAAGACTTCATACCTAAAGTGAGGGAAAAAAATATTTGAACCCCTGCTGATTTTGTACATTTGCCCACTGACGATAAAAATGATCAGTCTATGATTTTAATGGTAGGTTTATTTTAACAGTGAGAGACAGAATAACAACAAAAAATCCAGAAAACCGCATTTCAAAAAAGTTATAAATTGATTTGCATTTTAATTAGTGAAATTAGTATTTGACCCCTTGGCAAAACATGACTTAGTACTTGGTGGCAAAACCCTTTTGGCAATCACACAGGTCAGACGTTTCTGGTAGTTGGCCACCAGGTTTGCACACATCTCAGTAGGGATTTTGTCCCACTCCACTTTGCAGATCCTCTCCAAGTCATTAAGGTTTCAAGGCTGACATTTGGTAACTCGAACCTTCAGCTCCCTTCAAATATTTTCTATGGGATTAAAGTCTGGAGACTGACTAGGCCACTCACTCCAGGACCTTAATGTGCTTCTTCTTGAGCCACTCCTTTGTTGCCTTGGTTGTGTGTTTTGGGTCATTGTCATGCTGGAATACTTATGCACAAACAATTTTCAATGCCCTGGCTGAGGGAAGGAGTTTCTCACACAAGATTTGATGGTACATGGCCCTTTGATGCAGTGACGTTGTCCTGTCCCCTTAGCAGAAAAACACTGCAAAGCATAATGTTTCCACCACCATGTGTTTGACAGTGGGGATGGTGTTCTTGAGGTCATAGGCAGCATTCCTCCTCCTCCAAAATGGCGAGTTGATGCCAAAGAGCTTGATTTTGGTCTCATCTGACCACAGCACTTTCACCAAGCTCTCCTCTGAATCATTCAGATGTTCATTAGCAAACTTCAGACGGGCCTGACATGTGCTTTCTTGAGCAGGAGGACCTTGTGGGTACTGCAGGATTTCAGTCCTTTATGGCGTAGTGTGTTACTAATTGTTTTCTTGGTGACTATGATCCCAGCTGCCTTGAGATCATTGACAAGATTCTCCCGTGCAGTTCTGGGCTGATTCCTCACCATTCTCATGATCATTGAAACTCCACGAGGTGAGATATTGCACAGTTTGACAGTTATTTTGTGTTTCTTCCATTTGCGAATAATCACACCAACTGTTGTCACCCTCTCACCAAGCTGCTTGGCGATGGTCTTGTAGTCCATTCCAGCCTAGTGTAGGTCTACAATCTTGTCTCTGACAACCTTGGACAGCTCTTTGGTCTTGGCCAAGGTGGAGAGATTGGAATCTGATTGAGTGATTGCTTCTGTGGACAGGTGTCTTTTATACAGGTAAAAAGCTGAGATTAGGAGCACTCCCTTTAACCACTTCATCCCCCGAAGGTTTTACCTTCTTAATGACCAGGCCATTTTTTGCGATACGGCACTACGTTACTTTAGCTGACAATTGCACAGACACGCAACGCTAAATGATGGCCTTTTTCCCCACAAATAGGGCTTTCTTTTGGTGGTATTTGATCACTTCTGCAGTTTTTATATATTGCACTATAAACAAAAAAAGACCCACAATTTTGAAAAAAAAAACTATATTTTTTATTTTCAGCTATAATAGTCATCCAATAAAAAAAATTTAAAAAATCGAATTTCTTCATCAATTTAGGCCAATATTTATTCTGCTACATATTTTTGGTAAAAAAAAAAAAAATAAGCATATATTGATTGGTTTGCGCACAAGTTATAGCGTCTACAAAATAGGGATAGATTTATGGCATTTTTATTATTTATTTATTTTTTACTAATAATGGCGGTGATCAGTGATTTCTAGTGGGACTGCAACATTGTGGCAGACAGATCGGACACCTAACTGACATTTTTGACACTTTTGTGGAAACCAGTGACATTATTACAGTGATCATTGCTAAAAATATGCACTGACATTGTACTAATGAGACTGGCAGGGATAGGGTTAACATCAGGGGCGATCAAAGGGTTAAATGTGTTCCCTCAGTGTGTTTTCTAACTGTATGGGGGAAGGACTTACTGGAACAACACACAGATCTGTCTTCCTGCATAGCAGAAAGACAGGATCTGTGTGTCATTCCCTGTCAGAATGGAGATCTGCCTTGTTTACACAGGCAGATCCCCATTCTGTCTCTGCGGGGAACGATCGCAGGCGGCCAGCGGACATCGAGTCTGCTGGACCCCCTGACTGGCTCCCCCACTGGCCAATTGGAGCATGCACGCACCCACGAAAGCTAGTGCACGAATCGCCGTACTGGTACAGCGATTTGCGCAAGTGAGCCACCTTGCCGAAGTATAACTGCGGCGGGTGGTCAGCAAGTGGTTAAGAGAGTGCTCCTAATCTCAGCTCGTTACCTGTATGGAAGACACCTGGGAGCCATACATCTTGCTGATTAATTGGGGATCAAATACTTATTTCACTCATTAAAATGCAAATCAGTTTATAACGATTTTGAAATGCGTTTTTCTGGATGTTTTTGTTGGTATTCTGTCTCTCACTGTTAAAATAAACCACCTATTAAAATTATAGACTGATCATTTCTTTGTCAGTGGGCAAACGTACAAAATCAGCAAGGGATAAAATACTTATTTCCCTCACTGGATAGCTGTATTTTAGGAAACAGAGTAGAAGCTTTGATACATGAGGGTCTTGGCACTGTATGATCTCTATACAAGGCTTCTGACAAAGAAAAGGAGCACACTTTGGGATCTTCTGCAGCAAGCTCCCACAGTTGTATATATCAGGTTGGAAACTAAGGGTCCATTCACACCAGCCACTGCGTTACAATATCACTGTATCAAAGTTCAGCCGGTGTGCGGTGACCCACGCAGCAATGTAAAGATGACTGCACGTAATACTTTTTCCAGCACACACCACCTGCACACCACCGCAACGCAGTGGTGTGAACCGGCCACACTGGAGACAATGCATTTTGCTGTGTCTTGTATTGGGGGGGGGGGGGGTTTTACGTAACAGAGGTCACACCGGCC
>BLSH010427592.1:406484-470653 GCA_018402905.1 Glandirana rugosa | reverse complement strand
CCGGCCACACTGGAGACAATGCATTTTGCTGTGTCTTGTATTGGGGGGGGGGGGGGGGAGGTGGGACTGCACTGGAATAGCCGTCCAACGCCTTCCCACTGTACCTGGTGTGAATGGACCCTTAGTGCTTTTTGATCACTGGGTTAGATTCCAGGCACTGGGAATTTTGAAAGAAAAAATCTATTTTATATCATTATTTTGATATTATGTTAAGCTGCCTTAGTCCTATTAATGTAAATTCCAGCATTTCCCCTGCCAGGGCAGCCAAGGAGCTATGTACAGTCTCCCACAAACAATAGCTGTACAATGCTGTGCTCTGGATATACAGCAGTACTCACGTAAACTCGAATATAGCATATGGACATATGTAAAAATAGAACATTTTCTATTTTTTGCATACGCCTATACTCTATACTTGTGTTTACAAGAGAACAGCTGTATACCCGTAGTACAGCTGCTCACAGTCATTCATGTCCATGGGCGGCTGCATGCAGCAACTTGGCTTTCTGCTTCAGTTTGTGGGCTGAATCCCTCTGTGGATTCCTGTTATGGGCTTTTACAGGCATCATCTACATTTCTACTTTCTTTATAATGTTATACATAGCCTGCTGAATAGCAATTGATATTTGAAGTGGGCTAATTCTCTAACAATTATTGAAGTTTAGCATTAGTATAAGCAAGCAAACAGCAATATAAAAATCAATTACGTACAACTGTAGCCACTGACCTTATATACTTTGTAGCCCTGGCTAATGGCCCTTTGAGGGGTAGAATCTACATCTGTGGATACAGCACAGTTTTCCTCTCTGCTCTGTTGTGACTGGACAGTGTGGCAGGGGCAAAGATAGGAGATGCTTTTTGGCCATAGCCATGGCTTGTCTTGAGCCCCACCCCCTGGACCTTCAGGAAGCGCGGTGAGACAGAAGACCCATGAGAGACTGCAGAAAGGAGAGGTGGCTGTGCTGCATGCTGAGCGGGGATACTTGAAATGCTGCAGTTCTGACCTTTAAAGAGAAAGACAGCTGACCCAAGCTAGGAGAAGACTGAGCTATTGATAGAGCTGCGGGGAGCTGCAATATTTCTGTGCTGGGTTTAGGAGAGGACTTGAGAGAGGGAGAAGCCTACAGGTCCAGCTTGAGAGGGGATGCCTCCATGTGGCATGACCCCAGACCTGGCCTTCGGAGCATAAACCTTGACTAGCGTTAGTGGTGAAAGGCCTCTTGGCCTCCTTTGTTCTTCTGACATTGGCTGCCTGTAAATTAAAGTGTTTGCTGGCTCGAGGTGAGACTGCACAGGACTTTTGGATCATCTCCTACTACTATCTACTAATGCTACTATCAGTCCCTCCCCTCATGCCAGGGTACTAGGTGTAATCCTAGACTCTGACCTGTCCTTTCGGCCCCAAATCCAATTGCTGTCAAAAGCTTGTAGACTTTACTTCCGTGACATCTATAAAATTCACCATTTTAATGCATGAAACCACAAAGCTACTCATTCACTACCTTGTTATCTCTCACCTTGACTATTGCAACTCCCTTCTCGTAGGTCTACCTCTCCATAGGCTCCTCTTATTATGACTGCTGCTGCCAGACTCATCTACCTTACCAACCGTTCAGTGTCTGCCTCCCCTCTCTGCCAATCCCTCCACTGGCTTCCACTTGCACAGCAAATTAAATTCAAAATACTAACAACAACATTCAAAGCCATGCACCACTCTGCCCCGAACTACATCACCAATCTTGTCTCCAAATATCATCCAAACTGTTCTCTCTGCTCCTTTCAAGACCTCCTGCTCTCAAGCTCTCTTGTCTCCTCCTCCCATGCTCAACATCATCAGATTGTGCTTAGACTTTATTGGCCGGTAGCATAGTTAAAGCCTGAAAATTCCATATAAGTCGTATAGTTGTCATTTATAGCTGTTTATTACGATGTCTTTTTTGAGACTGTTATTAAGTTGTTTGGTCTTATTATATTTTTTAACAAATCTATTTCTGCAGGGCTTTGATTCTGTTTCAAATCTGACATTATACTACTGGTGTGCCAGTTCTATGCAGATCACCAATGGGGGACGGCAGAATAATCCATCTATCCAGTGGCTCCTTTGGGGATAAAGCTACACTTTACAATGTATAATTCACATTGCTTTTTAGACAATGGAGACCAGAGCACTGACACCATCCAAAGTTGGCCTATAGGCCCCTAGAAAAAATGTAATGAAAGATGACCATGTTCCTGTCTGTCTTTTGCTCACTGGCACCCTTTTTACTCTTTTAGCTTTTCCTGTGCTGTTATTTGCTTGATGTGCAGCTGATGGTCTCCAGGGTATTGTATTCATTTGTGAAATAAGTTTTTAAGAAGGGAGCAGTATTATGTTACTCAGTCATGCAGTTTTTTCTGAAAGGTCCCCTTTATTGTGTATGTAGCTCCCCCATAGTGTAGGAGTTTTTGAGAGATAGGGTTTTTTTTTGCAGGAGAGGCAAAATTTAGTCAGGCCTGACTGTAGGAGTAGGCCTAAATGTTTTGATCTGGGCTTAGGAAGTGGCTCAGTTAGGCCTGGGGCAGTGCAACAGATTATGTCACTAGACCCTCCTACCCTCTTCTGGGAAGCACTGGAACTTTCCAGAGTGAAGGTGGGACAAGAGGTGTCATCATCTGAAGTGTCATGAGAAGCCCTGACCAATCCCCAACTTCGATTGGCAGAGGGCAGTCCTTCTCATATCCTCAGGGCTGGGCCAGTCGGGGGGGGGGGGGAGTTGCTGGAGGTGGAAGTGGGAAGATGTAGCAGAGTTGCTGTGGACGCCTCTCCCCAGGAGGGAGCCCCCAGTTTGGGGGGTAACTTTGTGGCTTGGAGGTTTGGGTGCAGCCAGGAGTGGAGGTGATTCCTGGAGTTGCACAAGGCAACAGAAGAGCAGCAGAGGTGCTACTGAGTCCACTGGAGTCAGTGAGTGACAGACCCTGGGAGCTGGAAGAAAAAGTGCTGGAGCAGGCTGGGAGAGGAATAGTGGAAGTCCGTGGAAGCCTTGGGAGCCAGTCAGGGGAAGGAGTGAGGAATGCAGGTCAGTGTGGTGGCCTTGAAGAGGGATGGGCTGGAAGTTGTAGTCTTTCAAAGGCTCATCTAGCACCCAAGTACTTTGCTACATATTCAGGGGCCTGTGATCCCTGGCCTGTAATGGGTGGCCCTGAGGTCCTGCTGACAGAATGTAGGCCTCGCCATGTGCTAGCTGCGGTGAAGAGAAAGGAGTAAAGAAGCTTGATAAATTTCCTTTCAAGCCGGGAACCAAGTGATGTGTTGGAGAGAAGTGAAGGAGCAATAATTTGCAAGTACAGTGCTGGAGATAGAAAGAACTGTGAGGAGAAACGGTCAGTAAGCTGAGTGCTGGAGAGAGTTGTGAGGAGTAACAGTCTGCAGAAGAACAGTCTGCAGGGCAAGTCTGCATATACAGGACTGTATATGGAAGCCGTGTACAATAAATTCTGGGGCATCCCACAGTCACCCCTTTTCCCCATTCAAGTTATCCCCTAAATAAAACAACAAAAACAAGAGCTGGCCTGGTCAGTGTCTACGGATGTGTAAGATATGGTGGGATTGAGGGCAGCTATCATGTGAACCACAACTAATGCTACTCCCAAGGGAGCACATGGCTACATGTATATGTGACAGTAATGCAATTCTAATATAACTACCTCTAAACATTTATTATGTGTTTGCTACAATGTGCATGATAAGCCTGATTTTGCTCTTTTGTTAAAAATAATGATTATAATGATTATATCTAATTGTGCAGATTATCTGCATTTGTGGTTGTCCAGACAGTCAATACATCTCTAGTGTTCTGTGTTGATCATAAGGGTTATGAGATGTGTAGTGCTTTGCATCACACATTTTGTTTTTTGGACCTAAGGTGTTAGCCCTATGTAGGATTACCTACCAGTTTCTATGGAGATTCAATATTTAAAGAGGTAATTATGGCTGGTCTTCTTGCATGTGTCCATTTTTGATGTCCAGCTGTTAGCTCTTTAGCTCTAGTCTAGCAGATTAATTACTGCTATTGATTACTTTGAGCTTCTCTCCTCACACCTGCAGTCTGTTGTAATTAGCCATTGGCCTACAATGAAAATTAGGAGCTGTTTCATTCTGGCTTCTTGCCATTCCCTAGTCATCATGGGTATTGCATTGAACAAAAGGAAATCTATTTCATTCAAATAAAGATATCAAAGTGGAACAATATACTTTGCTCCATGTTGTGATAATTAAGATAACTCAATAATATTGGTTGGTCCTCGGAGGACCTGAAAAAAAGCTGCAAACAGGTGATCATTTATGGCTCTTATACATTGGTATTCCTGATTATTTTAGAGAGTAGATTTATGTTACATGTGTTGTTAGTTTATTTTACCATAAAATCACAGTCTTCATTGTGACTTAATCTAATGTTAGAAAATAGCAGCACCAGGCAGTAACCCATAGAGTCTCATTCAATAAAGTTCCCACTTTAAAGTGTTACTAAACCCTTGCGTTTTTTACATTAAAATAACACACATGTTATACTTACCTGCTCTGTGCAATGGTTTTGCACAGAGCAGCCCAGAACCTCCTCTTCTCGGGTCCCACGCTGGTGCTCCTGGCCCCTCTCTCCTGCCAGGTACCCCCACAGCAAGCAGCTTGCTCTGGGGGCATCCAAGCAGGTGCCCTACCTGTGTGTCCATGCACACATGGAGCTGTGACTCGGCCCTGCCCCCTCCATATTTTGATTGGCTCACTGACTGTGATTGACAGCAGCGGGAGCCAGTGACTCCTGCTGCTTCCAAAAGCCCATCAGGAGTGCGAGTTCCCAGAGAGTCAAGGATCTCATGGACATCACTGATTCGAGAGGAAGCTCAGGTAAGTATTAGGGGGGCTGCTGCACACAGAAGGTTTTTACCCAAATGCATAGAATGCCACTTTAACTCTCAGAATGCTACATTCTGATTGGTTAATTTGGATTGCTGAAAACCTTTTTTGCGCTACAGGTGTGAATTATAAATCTATCCAAAGTATTGTCTGTATTATCCAAAGCAAACCAGTTAGATTATTTCTTCCATTCTTGAGAAATATAAGAATCGTTCTATAGGTTGCAACGGGCAACAGAAACAGTCCTTAAATACACTTAGAACTATCCCTTTGCACTAAGCTGTAGTCTTTATGCAATTTTTACATGTACAAATAATCATATCTAGCAATCTTATCATTGACTGCTAGAGTTTTAAGACTTTCTGTGTATAGTTTGTAGATATACTGCCTATACTTTTATGAGGTTTCCATATTTGCTCATTAAAGCTACCCTGTAATTAAATGTTATTCTTTCCAAAATCAGTAAAAACATACATTTCCTAATGCTTGTGCCAGTGCTCAATAGAAATCTTCACAAAAGCCCACAGGGACACTGACACATATGCCGTATCTCACAAAAGTGAGTACACCCCTCACATTTTTGTAATTTTTTAAATATCTTTTCATGTGACAACCCTGAAGAAATTACACTTTGCTACAATGTAAAGTAGTGAGTGCACAGCTTGTACTTTACATTGTAGCGAAGTGTAATTTCTTCAGTGTTGTCACGTGAAAAGATAGGATAAAATATTTACAAAAATGTGAGGGGTGTACTCACTTTTGTGAGATACTGTATATATATATATAGATATATATATATCTATATCTATCTATATATATATATATATTGTGATAGTGAGAGCCCCTACCATAGGTAAAATGAGTGTAAAATGGACACAGGACTCTCAAAAAGGCAGTTTGAGAAGTTCCAGCAGAAGATTTGTGAGCAGCGAAAACTATGTTTTAAGTTTTCTCTGGATTTTGTAAGTCTGGATTGAGCCTGGAAACTTGAAGACTCAAAGAGCATTGGGAGGGATGGAGTCTTTAGTCTTGTTTCCGGGTTTTCCAGAAGTTCTGCAGGTTGTGTGTGTGTCCAGGTGCACACACTCGTTAAAAGGCAGATCTGAGCATAGCTCATGGGAGGTGGAGTAGGAGTTGGTGTTGGAGTAGTTGCTGCAGCCAGGAGGGAAGTGTGCTCCTGTTTAGTGACCCAGGCAATATCCATGAGACGGCACTCCAGGAGGGAGAGGTTCCAGGTCAGTCGATTGAGAGAGTTGTGCCAGCTGAGACAACTGGAAGTGAAAGGGCGTCTTGGGGACAAGAGGGGACCGTGAGTCTCAGAGGAATAATTTCGTACTGCCAATGCTGCCTACAGAGGATGCTGAAGATTTCCTAATGGAGTTTGCAACATGGAGAGCATGGACTAGAGACTGGTGGCCAGAGTTGCTACAACCCTTGCTTCTGAATCCGTTCCAGGGATCCTACAAGCAGATGAGTCACAGCAGAGATGATTATGACCAGTACAAAGCCGAGATTCTGCTTGGGAAAATGTTCTAGTGCGAATGGGTCTGTGTCTTCTGCAAGTATGTCTGCTGTCACCCCTGGTAACAGTGGCGGTGTGGCCTGCAGGGGGTACCGGCGAGCATGAGGAATGTAAAGTTGTATATTATGGTCGCTTATGTGAAGTGGTCAGCCCAGAAAGAAGGGCACAGCAGTCGGCAATCTGCATGAGGTGTAGCCAGCCGTGCATGTCTGCTGTTACCCCTAGCAACAGGGATCCTGTGTTACCTGCACGGGGTGTCAGTGGGTCCGGAAAGGCTGCAGTATTGCTCTATGACCACATGGGGGAGTCAGCTTGTGGAGACACCACAGATGAGAGATAACGCACGCAAATGAAGACTATGACACCGGCTACAGGAATTTGTAAGACTGTTGAAGTTTATGGGACAGAACCCAATGAAGTGGGTATGCGTCCAGCGGGGAGATCCGCAGTACAGGTGGACTTGCTGCAGTGCTCTACCCAGTGGGGAGGCACGGCACAGGGTGAAGCCCAATTGGCAGCAGGACTAAAGACTAAAAAGGACTTGGGAACTCTGTATGTACCTGGTGGAACCCAGCAGAGTGCTGGGAGAGTTGTACTAGGGGTGACCAGAGAAATCCGTATACCAAGTTCCCTAGTGACAGAGACAGGGTTGCCCAGGGAAACTTCCTAGAAGCTCACAGTGTTGGAGCGGAGGGTTTCTCAAGTGGGTAAAAGGTTACCCACAATAGCTACAGTGATGTCTAAGCATCATGATCCTGTAAAGGTTGAGAAATGTATTTCTGGAAATGTATTTCTGGAAATGTCATGTTTGAGAATAATGTTGGTAATATGTTTACTAAAAAAGAAGAAAAGGGAAGTAGGATGTCTCCCGTGACCACCAAAGGCAGAGCCGCAGGGTTGTCCACAGAAAACTCCAGAGATCTTCCTGTGTTGGAACTGGAGTTTGTCCAGGACCGCTCTGGCACTAGTCTGGGTGAACAAGGGGGGACTGCACCACACAGTGAGAGTGTGTGGGTGCAGAACACCCGCCCGGTATGTGACCAGGTTGGTGAGTGATTTGTTCAACCTGTTTAAGCTGGTAGTGTAAAGCTGGGTGTGATGGTAGCGCCACCAGAACAAACTGGTCAAAACAAAACAAAACAAAAGTAAAACTGTGCTTGTATAATGTGATGTGTATAGAGATGACAAATGTACAGTATTGGGTAATGTGTCCCAGGTTCCTTTGGTACCTCTTGGAACAGGTGATGCAGTACTGCAGAACGCCTGTCAGGGAAGCACCACGAACTAGGAAGCGTGGTGCAAGGAAGCAGTCACATCACTAAACAAATTGACCATGAGTTACAAAGCTATGATGTGTAACAAAGGTGTGGACTTAACACCTGCTATGTCCAATGGGGGGGGATTGCAGGGTGGCCAGTGGTCAAGGGCGTGTTGGCCCCGGCAGAGATCGGTCCCCTCCAGTCAGAAGAACCCATTAAGGGAACATGCATGGCAGTTGTGTTATCCACAGCCCAACAGCTGGAAAATATTGAAGCCAAAAATGTCAGTGTGACTGGTTATGACCTGCAGCGGCTCACTGATGCTGTGGCAGAAGGGATAAATGTGAGACGTACATCTGACAGCGCTCCAGTTGAGCACCAGGCTGTGATGACCATTACCTCCAGTGAGGTGAAGGTTGCTTTAAATGTCTCTACCTTTCCAGATTCAGCAGATGAGCCCCTTCATGTCCTTGATATTGGAAAAGTCCCTAGAAAGGTCTTGGATATAGATGTGGGTCAGTTTAAGATGACTATTGTACTGTTGAAAATGCTTGAAGTCCAAAAAGCACATTTGCTGTACACTTGGGTGTCTCCACCATGGTCGGACAAGGTGGTACTGTGTAGTACCAGTAGGTGGAGCCAAGTAGTACAAGCTATGCTTGGTAATATTAATCACAAGAGGAATTGGTTGGTACCATATTTATTCGCAGTGTAGCAAATGGTCTCGAGGTTCTGAGAGGGTGCTACCAGTTACCAGTTCCAATGGAAGGCGCTCAGGAGAACCATTTAAAACATCAGAGGTCTATCCGCCTGATGCGGTGACTAAGAACACTCCTGCTGGTGTGGTCCGGGGTGCGGCTGAGCAGTGGTCAGTAGAAGTCATGGACACTGCCTCACCCACTAGACCTCACTTGAAGGAAGGGCCCGAAATAGATGCAGCAGTAGCGGAGATTTTTCACACTGTGGGGGGGGGGGGCACTGATGGTATTGGAAGTATTGGAAGTGGTGACATCAGAATTTGTGATCTGGTGCTACTTGGTACCTCTAACAAAGGTTTAATTGCCATGGGTAACCTCAGAAAAGTTGCTAAAACAAAAAACCTGTTGTGATGGGTAAAACTGATATCGGTTAGGGAAAATTTGGTTCCCCGTCAGGCGAAGTATTAGGAGCAGGTTCCCTATATCAAGAAAGTGAGGGTATCAGGGAAGGCAGAGTTCCCCCAAGAAAGGTATATAAGCCCAGAAACCCCAGAAGAGGGAGAAAGCATAGGATAGAAACTAGTGGGATCCCGTGAGAATCAGGGTAGGACTTACCTGGAAGCATACCCAGTAAAAGGGTTGGGCCTACGTGACTGACAGCCGGCACAGAGGTGTCCCAACCACGATGACGGATGCAAGTGTTCCTCCCCCCGGATCGAAACAAAGGGGAGGGGGGTATGTGATAGTGAGAGCCCCTATCATGGGGAAAATGAGTGTATGTTTTAAGTTTTCTCTGAATTTGGTAAGCTTTAATTTGGGCTAGAAACTTGAAGACTTCAAAGAGCATTGGGAGGAATGGAGTCTTCAGTCTTGTGTCCGGGCTTTCCAGAAGTTCTGCAGGTTGTGTATGTGTCTAGTAGGGATGGGTCTGAGTCGAACATCGAATTTAGAACATGATGGGGCGTTTGCAGCGTGTTCGCCGCCGCAGAGCACGCCATAATGAATTGCGTGCAGACTGCGCTCACAGCTCCTCCCCTTTGGGAGGGCTCCTGCCCACTTTTTGCTTTGACAGTTTATTTATATGGCAGGGCGCAACGCAAGCAAGCGACCCCGCCCCTTCTGACGTCATGTGCCGTCAGAGGGGGTGGGTCACGTGCTTATGTCACCGGGTGGCCCCGCACTTGCATATAAATAAACTGTCAAAGCAAAGAGCGTGCGGACGACGGAAGCCCTCCCATGGAGGAGTAGCTATTGTGGCTTTTTTTTTTTCCGGGTCCGTCGCGTGCCGTGATTGACGATGGATTACAAGGGGGGACACTTATTTATTTATTTTTTTTAATAAAGGACTTGTCCCTAAATGTCTCCTGTGGTTTTTTTTTTACGCTTTTTGGTGAATTTGTAGGGGTACCCGATACTAATTCACATGAGGGGGCGGGATCTGGGGGCCCCTTATTAAAGGGGGCTTCCAGATTCCGATAAGACCCCCACCCGCAGACCCCCACAACCACAGCCCAGGGTTGTGTGGAAGAGGCTCTTGTCCCCATCAACCTGGGGACAAGGTGCTGTGGGGTGGGGGTCGCAGAACCCCCTTCCCCAAAGCACCCATACACCCCATATTGAGGGCATGTAGCCTTGTACGGTTCAGGAGGGGGGGCGCTCGCCCATCCCCCCCATCCTGGCCGGCCAGGTTGCATGCTCGGATAAGGGTGTGGTTTGGGTTTTAGGGGCAAATCCCACGTCAATTTTTTAAAACATTTTGTTGCGGGGTTCCCCTTAAAATCCATACCAGACCCAAAGGGCCTGGTATGGACTGGAGGGGGGGGGGGACCCTACGCAATTTTTTTCAGTGATTTTTTATATATTGCCGGGAGCCGGCAATACATTGCAGCCGCGAGTGATTTTAAATGACAATTTTTCCTTTACAAATGTCATTTTGCTCTGGCACTGTTCTAAACATCACAGAGGTGCACCCTTTTACAGGTAGACTAAGGGGACCCCCCAGGCACACTATTTAAAGGAATATTTCATTTTATTGTTTAACATTAAGCATTATTAAAATCACTGCTCCTGAAAAAACTATTGATTTATAAACTTTTTTTGCATTGATACATGTCCCCTAGGGCAAGACCCCAGGTCCCCATACACTCTTTGTGGCAATAACTTGCATATAAGCATTTAAAATGAGCACTTTTGATTTTTCCTGTTCGAGTCTTATAGACTTTAACGGTGTTCAAATGTTCGCACAAATTTTTTGCCTGTTTGCATGTTCTGGTGCGAACCGAACCGGGGTCCAGGTGCACAAACTCGTTATAAGGCAGATCTGAGCATAGCTCATGGGAGGTGGAGTAGGAGTTGGTGTAGGAGCAGTCGCTGCAGCCTGGAGGGAAGTGTGCTCCTGTTTAGTGACCCAGGCAATAGCCCTGAGATGGCACTCCAGGTGGGAGAGGTTCCAGGTCAGTGGACTGAGAGATTTGGGCCAGCTGAGACAACTGGAAGAGAGAGAGAGTCCTGGGGACCAAAGGGAACCGTGAGTCTCAGAGGAGTCTGTAAGTCTGGACTGTCAGTAGAGCCCCTTCCTAGAGGCCAGGAGTGGGCCTGTGCAACACGGTACTGTGACCAAAGCTGAGTGAGCCTTGAGAGCCAGGTGGCTTGGCATTTTTAGTTTGCTGTATTTCTGATGGAGAAGAACCCCTGTGTGGGCAATCCATGTGTGTATGAACTTTATTTTTTTTTTACGTATAATAAAAGTGGGCTACCATGTCCTAAACTCGAAGTTCCTGTTGTCTGTGAACTCACTGAAAAATGCATCTACCACTGAGCTAAAAAGCACCAATATCACATTATATATATTCTCTCACCCTTTTACCCTTTTTTAAGTGCAAGGCTGTGAATCATGACTGAATTATGAAGAATGGACTCTCAAGGCCGACTGACTATATCTCAGCAGTCCCTAGGCAAGACTGATTACCACAAAGGGCAGGTTTACATAACTGCTAGAAGGAATCAGAAATAAAGTAGAAAGTTAAAAAAACATACAAAAAGTGTCAGGGAAGGATTCAGAGACGACCTGGCAAATATGCCAATACCCAGTATGGCTGTGCTAAATCGCACTTGCGCATGGCACACAGTGGCAAATCTGCATGCGCGACGGCGCATCGGAGCATGCAAAGCACGATAATTGCCAGCGTCCAGTGGCCTATATATAGATGGCAGTTCTCATCAATTGCTGGATTATCGTCTGCCTTTGTACGCTCTGTTCCTGTGCCTTGTGCTTCTAATTGATTACCCGTTACCGATCCGGCTTACCCCTGACTTGTTCTGGCTTCTCTCCTGGCTCTGACCCTGGCTTGCTCCACGAACCTGCTCCTGCCTCTGTTTCTGATTGACTTCCTGTGTTTGACCCTGACCACGCTTCTGCCTTTGCTCCTGATTGACTTCCTGTGTTTGATCCCTGGCCTTCTGACTTCCTGCTCTACCCACCTGTCAAGATCAGCCAGTTCTTTCAGAGAATTATCTACTGTGTCTACTTCTCTGTTCTCAGGTGTCTTCCCATCTGGAACAATCAGGCAGCTTTATCATCAGCAACCCATGTTTTTTTTTGGGCCTAGCACCCTCTGTCACCACCTTCAGGGGTGCTCTGCCTCAAGGGGAGCCCTCTCGTCACCTCAGCTTCCAGTCAGGTACGTGACAAAAAGATAATTTTCACATATATTTTACAATAATGAATCAAAATGTGGATTAACTAATAGTCTGCTTTCCTTTAAGTAAGTCACCTGAACATTTACTAATGTTGAGGCTATCACTGGATTTCATTTACTGAGCTGGAGAAAAATAAATCAGGACTGTAATAAAAAACAATCAATTTTCCACAGTTCTTTTATTTTTTTAAGATACACTATATAAATAAGATATGTACCACTTAAAATTGTAGAAATATTAGGCTTCACATTTGGACCACATGAGCACACATGCTATGGTACAGCACTGTGCCATTTATTTGAAATGGCACTCTAATGCATTAATCCCATGCGCCTTCAACGCACCTGCATTGAAGTGCACCACAACACATAAAATGCCTGCCTATTTGTTGTGGTGTGTTGCACTGGAAAAAATATTTGATTTTTGCTGCATTGTAGTACAAAAAAACCATATACATTAGTGCGGGATAACGTGTGTTAGCATGTGTTCATTAACACATGTACAATGCAGAGCTGACATCTAAATGGGCCCTTAAAGTTGCCACCTAAACATTGCCCAGCACAAAATGTAAAAAAAAACAATCTAGTACATAAATGAGGTTTTGTACAATGCTTTAGTCTGTTTTTCTCCACAGCAGGCATGAGCTGTTGCAATGGATCATTACTACAATGACAGAATGAAAGAACTGTTAGACACCTGTTTTTTTTTTTTGTATGGTCTGGCCTTCTTGTAAAGTGTTGTGGCAGGATGGTGAGTGGTATGTAAGATCACGCTGACAGGTTGGCACACGGTACAAAGCTGCATAAAGTACATATATTCCAACATTACCTAAGGAAAAAGATCAGAGTTTGCTACAAAATGACTGTCACACCAGGATGGCAATACATTGAGTAAATGTGTTTTTTTAAAAGACAGGCACAGAGAATGTACACTTATGCTGAATTTTTGCCCAGTGGAAAATAAAATATACCACGAGGCTTATATTTTTTAAACAAATACTTTACAACATTTAAAATATATGTGAAGAAGCGTGTTTGATACAGGCAGCTGGATTATACAATATATTTATAATGTCTATGTGATACATTTCACGGAATTTATCATTGCGATACGACACTATAAGTATGTGATTTATGAAGTGTGGATATTTTTACCTTGCACCACCCAATTTTATCTGAAAATAACATATAATCAGACTCCTCTGGAGAAGCTAATTAGAACAGTAAATGCTAGCTTATTAATTGCAGTAGAGGTCCATTTTATCAATTAATACTTTCCATAATCACAAATGTGGTGGAAGGGAAGCATGCTGTGTTGTTATATGATAGGAGGAGGCAATCCTTTATATACACTCCTGCAATTACAACTCTTTTTCCCATTAGGAAAAAGAAAATTATCTTTAAAATTAGAGCAAAATGATCTCAGATTAGCTACGATATGGAATCACTGGTCATTTCATAGTAACCTGTATTACAAAAAGTCTTGGTTTGTGCATTTGTGCAAAAACATATTGTAAATGAGAAAAACAATAACAGAAATGTCAGTTTCATTTTATTAGGGTAATGACAATATATTTTCATTTTTAGACAAGTATTCCAAGTGTATTTATGGTAAGGCTGACCGCAGGTCAGCCTGTATTTGTAGGAGGAGGCTGGGTTTATATGGCAGTCTCGCTCGTTTTCTTCCTGCAAGGTTTAGTGTTCCTGGCATCTCGTCACTTCCGGTTCTTCGTCACTTCCGGTTTAGCCATTGCGGATCGACAAGCCCTTGAGGCGAATGGGGGCAGGCTGGACGGCTACACAAAGCTGGGGGGATGCAGATGGGGGGCTGGGTAAGTCGGGCCGTGTTAGAGAAGTAACATCTTTGCCAGTGTATTCTGGCGGGTTCGTGGTGCGCACGCCTGTGCGCATTTGCACGCGCCCGTGCGCGTCCGCCCGCGTGCGCGCCTGTGCGTGCGCACGTGCCGGAAACGGCGCCAAATGGGGCTATTTAAACCTGGAGATTCCAGCAACAAGTGCTGCTCGTTCTACAGCGTCTGTGACCTGTGAGCCCCAGCTCCTACTACCTGTTCCTGAGTTCGTTCGGCTTCCTGTTGACCCGGCTTGTCCTGACCTGCTGTTCCGCTACCTGCACCGTCCCCAGCTTTCCACGACCATCCGATTGTCTGCTCCCTTGTACTTCTGCTGCCCGCCCGTTAACGAACTTTGCTTGAACTTGTCTACCCACTTGCCTGATCCTTTTGTACCGCTCTGCCTGCCTGTTGCCAACCCAGCCTGTACGACCTCCCGTCTATCTGCACGACCTTCTGGAGCATCACAACATCATCAGTAACCTTCCAGCCCTCGTGCCATCCCGCACTCTTGGATCTCTGTCTACTCTACCAGGGGTCCTTGAATCGGGTGTGCAAGAGCGGTTGTTCCCTGCACAAGATCGACTCCACCAGGTTCGTGACAGAAACGAGCAGCCATGACTGAGTCTGCGCAGGGAACCTGCTCTGCCATGGACGACTTATGCGCACATCTTGCAGGCCTCACTCAGGCCGTCAAAAATTTGCAAGAGGGATACACCCGATTAGAAGAGCGGGTACAGGAACTGTCCACCAATCCGACCTCCAGTGCTACGGCATCCCGTACCATTGTGGCCCTGCCCTCGGAACCTAAGGTCCCGCTGCTGGATAAGTTCTCCGGGGACCGGCGCAAGTTCAGGGTCTTTCGGAGTGCATGCGATTTATATCTGGGACTGCAACAACGCAGTCCCTGGAGAGTACCAAGGTCGGATTCATCATCTCCCTGCTGCAGGGTGAACCCCAGGCATGGGCTCTCAAAGTATGGGAGCAAAATGCCCCTGAAGTTGCCACCGCTGCCACCTTCTTCCAGGCCATGGCGCAGCTATATGAAGACCCCCACTTGGCTGCCACGGCAGAGGCTACGCTGCACAACCTCCAGCAGGGCCGCCGCCCAGTGGAGGACTATGCCGCTGAATTCCGGCACTGGAGCTCGGACACAGCCTGGGGCAGCGCGGCTCTCCTGTTTCAGTTCCGCATGGGACTTTCGGAACCTCTGAAGGACGAGCTGGCACGAGTGGAGATCCCTAAGACCTTGGAGGAGCTGATCACCCTGGCCATCTCCATCGACCGACGCCTCAGAGAGCGATGCACTGAAAGGTCTTCTGGGCAGTTACGCCCTACCTGGATGCTTCCTCGGGTTCCTGCCTACCCGACACAGCCTCCCTTCCACCCGACATCCTCCTCCTCCTCTCCGCAGGACACCTCCGAGCCCATGCAGATTGGATTACTTCGGCCTTCTCTCAGCACAGAGGAAAGACAACGTCTGCCTCTACTGCGGTGAGCCCGGTCACATGGTCAGGACATGCCCCGCGACGCGTGGTAAGTGCTTGACCACCGCCCCTAAGGACCTGTCTAAGTTTCCTAGTTCTCCTGCTCATCTCACCCTTCTCCTCTCTTCGCAGCTTCTCGGAGGGATTATCACAGTGCCAGCAATTCTTGATTCGGGGGGCGTGCAGCTGCTTTATTGACCTAGACTTTGCTGCGCAGCACCACATCCCCCTGCAACTCAAGACACATAAATTGGTGATCCGTTTGGCCGATGGGTCACACATAAAATCCGGGACTGTTACCCATGAAACGGCCCCTCTCTCTTCCACCACTCTGGATGGTCACAAGGAACATCTACGGCTGGATGCCATTGCATCTCCCCTCTGTCCCATCATCTTGGGACTGCCCTGGTTTCAGGCACATAACCCTAGCATAGACTGGACCTCCGGAACTGTCTGCTTCCAGTCGCCCTATTGTCGCCAGCATTGCCTGAACCCCAGGGGCAGAACTGTTCCCTCACTCCTCAGCCTGGATTCTGAAACTGAACCCGACGTTCGGACTCTTCTTCCTCAGGCCTATCACTCATTCCTGGACATTTTCAGTAAGAAGGGGGCGGATAAGCTCCCGCCACATAGGCCATACAATTGCCCTATCGAATTACTGCCCGGGGCAGAAGTTCAGTTTGGGAGTATTTACCCCCTCTCCGAGCCTGAACTAGCGGCTCTCAAGTCCTACCTGGATGAAAACACAAAGAAGGGGTTCATCCGGTCATCTACGTCTCCGGCCAGAGCCGGTATCTTCTTTGTGGAGAAGAAGGACCACTCACTCCGGCCATGCATAGACTACAGGGAGCTGAATCGGGTGATTATTAAAAATTGGTACCCTCTACCTTTGGTTCAGGAACTTTTTCAGCGGCTAGGGGCGGCAACCATCTTTACAAAGCTTGATCTTCGGGGAGCATATAACCTCATTCATATCAGGGAAGGAGATGAGTGGAAGACAGCATTCCGTACTCGTTTTGGGCACTATGCATACTTAGTGATGCCCTTCGGGCTATGTAACGCCCCAGCAACCTTCCAACACTTTGTCAATGATGTGTTCCGAGACTTTCTGGACCTTTTTGTAATTATATATCTTGACGATATTCTGATTTTTTCTGCTTTCTTGGAAGAACATCGCAGACATGTCACCAAGGTTCTAGGGCAGCTACGGCAGCATGGCTTGTACGCCAAAGCAGAGAAGTGCTCTTTTGAACAGCCAAGTATGCACTTTCTGGGGCTGATCATCTCCACAACGGGCATTCACATGGATCCACAAAAAGTCTCTACTATCCTGGAATGGCCCGCACCAGCAGACAGAAAAGGTGTTCAAAGGTTTCTGGGCTTCGCAAACTTTTATTGAAAGTTCATAAAAGGATTCTCTGCCATCGTGAAGCCTATCACACGACTGATCAGACAAAACACCCGATACCATTGGTCTCCGGAGGCTCAGGCCGCCTTTCAGAAGCTCAAGTTCCTTTTTACCTCCGCTCCCATTCTAAAACACCCGGACCCAGCTTTACCGTACGTCCTTGAAGTGGACGCTTCGGAAACGGCAGTAGGGGCTATTCTATCTCAACGCCAAGGTCCCAAGGCCCTGCTCCACCCAGTAGCCTTTTTCTCCAGGAAGTTAACCGCACCAGAGCGGAATTATGATGTGGGAGATAGGGAATTACTGGCGATCAAGTCGGCTCTAGAGGAGTGGCGATACTTGCTGGAAGGGGCTTCTCATCTGATACTCATCTTCACGGATCACAAGAACCTGGAGTACCTCCGAACAGCAAAGAGGCTGAGACCTCGGCAGCCCCGCTGGGCACTGTTCTTCTCCAGGTTCCATTTCCATTTAACCTTTCGCCCAGGATCAAAAAATAGCAAGCCCGATGCCCTCTCTCGGATGTTCGCGGAGCCAGGAAATACTGCCCCACCTGACACCATACTCCCGGCACGGAATTTCCTCCTGTCCGATGAAGACATCCTCTCTCAGATCCGTCGGGTTCTGGCCAGCTCCGCTGTCGACAAGGACACCCGACTCACCGTCAGAGATGGTCTATGGTGGTTTGGGCGGAGAATGTTTATTCCGGCAAGCCTGCGCCTCAGGATTTTGGGTCGGTGCCATGACCATAAATTGGCCGGACATTTCGGTGCTCAGAAGACCGCTGAGCTCCTCTCTCGGTCGTTCTGGTGGCCAAACGTTACGGAGGATTGCAGGAAATATGTTGGTGCCTGTCCTGTCTGCGCTAGGAATAAGACCGACAAGGCCAAGGCCTGGGGTCTCCTAAACCCCCTTCCTGTACCTGAACGCCCGTGGTCGCAACTGGCGATGGATTTTATCGTGGAACTTCCCCCCGTCCGAAGGCTTTATTACCATCTTTGTAGTAGTGGATCGAATGACCAAGATGGCGCACTTCATTCCCATGAAAGGGACCCCCTCGGTGGCCAAAACGGCCAACACTTTCATTAAAATAGTCATCCGACTTCATGGAGTGACCAGCAATATCGTGTCTGACCGGGGGGTCCAATTCACGTCCAGGTTTTGGAGACCTCTATGTGCAGGATTGGAGATAGAGCTTGCATTTTCTTCCGCCTACCACCCGCAGACAAACGGCCAGACTGAGAGGACAAATCAGACTCTTGAGCAATATTTGAGGTGCTTTTCATCGTTCTCTCAGAATGATTGGGTTACACTGCTGCCGGTGGCCGAATTTGCTTACAACAACACCATTCACTCGGCCATCCAGCAGTCCCCATTCTGGGCCAACTACGGATTTCATCCCACATTTCTGCCTGACCTAAATCCGGAAGGTACCATCCCAGCAGCACAGGATATCACTAGCTTCCTCCAAATGAACTGTAAACTCTTACAGGAAACTCTTTCTAGGTCTCGGGAGCTGAACAAAGAGGCCTATGATAAGAGAAGGCGGGGGAGCTGGAGCTCCAACCAGGCGACCGTGTCTGGCTATCCACGAAAAACTGAAAACTAGCCTGCCCCTCGAAGAAGTTGGGTCCAAGATTTCTGGGACCTTTCCCAGTTAAGAGGAAGATAAACCGGGTGGCATTTGAGCTGGACCTCCCTCCATCCCTGCCGATCCACCCGGTTTTTCATGTGTCCCTACTGAAGCCCATGGTTCTCGACTCTTTCTCGGGTCGGAAGGTAGGTCCACCAGACCCCATCTTGGTTAACGGAGAGGAGGAGTTCGAGGTGGAAGCCATCCTGAACTGTCGCCGGAGAGCTGGGGGGACCCAGTATTTAATTAAGTGGAAGGGGTTTGCCAGGGTGGCGACATCCGGTAAGGCATCCAGAGGCTGCCCCTTGGGGGGGCAATGTTAGAGAAGTAACATCTTTGCCAGTGTATTCTGGCTGTTTCCGCGGTGGTGCGCACGCCTGTGCGCGTTTGCGCGAGCCCGTGCACGTTCGCGCGTGCCTGTGCACACCCGCACGCGCCGGAAACGGCGCCAAATGGGGCTATTTAAACCTGGAGATTCCAGCAACAAGTGCTGCTCGTTCTACAGCATCCGTGACCTGTAAGCCCCAGCTCCTACTTCCTGTTCCTGAGTTTGTTCCGCTTCCTGTTGACCCAGCTTGTCCTGACCTGCTGTTCCGCTACCTGCACCGACCCCGGCTTTCCACGACCATCCGATTGTCTGCTCCCTTGTACTTCTGCTGCCCGCCCGTTAACGAACTTTGCTTGAACTTGACTACCCGCTTGCCTGATCCTTTTGTACCGCTCTGCCTGCCTGTTGCCAACCCAGCCTGTACGACCACCCGTTTATCTGCACGACCTTCTGGAGCATCACAACATCATCAGTGACCTTCCAGCCCTCGTGCCATCCCGCACTCTTGGATCTCTGTCTACTCTACCAGGGGTCCTTGAATCGGGTGCGCAAGAGCGGTTGTTCCCTGCACAAGACAGACTCCACCACCAGGTTCGTGACAGGCCAAGTGCCCAGGATCATAGCAGCATCACTGCCTCCACTCTTGTCGAGCACAGGCAGCGGGGACACGGCCAGGGATTCACCGCGGAAGCCAGCTAGGTCATATACAGAGGGGAGCCGTCTGATGGAGAGTATGCACAGCGGCATGTATGTGGATCCATCAGGCAGGCTCAGGGTGGTTCTCACACCTGTCATTAGCAGGTGATGATGCCAGGAGCTCATCCCCCATGTTCACCACTCTCCCAGCAGCCTATCTGGGTTGAGTCCTTGGGCTTGGCTGGGCACACTCCCATCTGGTACATGCAGCTGGTGCCGGCTCCTCCACTCACCGCACTTATAAAGGTGGGGGCCACATTCTTTGCATCATGCAAGGGCAGAGGGAGGCACTTCATACAGGTTCTTTGGGTTTGGAGTACAGCAACCCTTTTCTTCCATTCATTTTATTATACCTCCACCCAAGTTGGGGGCCACGGAGGAGGGTCCAAAAAAAAAAAAAAATATATATATATACATAAACCATGCATGTGGCCATAGGCAGGGCTAGTGGCGGGCACATCAGAGGTGCTCACAAGTCGTCCAGGTCACCCAGGGACACCATACTCCTAGTGTCATAAGCATTTCAGGGTCTGATCTATGGATCAAGCAGGACATACGATCACCTGGCCGGGTCACATGCATTAGTCATTTCACTCTGTTAGGGGGTGGGGAGGGGCTATTGCCACATCATAGGGGATCTTGTGGCATTCCGAGGCATTTCTCGGGTCCTTTTTCCAGGTCTAGTATTTTACATTGACATGCACATTTCTTGGCCATCCCTCCGCCCACGGACCGGGGCCACGAAGGAGGGACTCGGGTCACGTTTAGCAATCATTTCGCATTTCTATTGTCGGCATGTCACAGGTTGGGATGAGCACTGGCAGTCACCCGGAGCTCATCATACATTACTTTTCATAGGTGGGGCAGCAGTTAGCTCCATGCAGCTACAGGTAAATCAAACAGGGCAGGTATGCTCACTTTCAGCCTGCACGATTTCACAGGGTATGCATTTCTTATTTTCAGTTCAAGTCATTTCGGCTCTCCTTCCGCCCACTTCGGGGCCACGGAGGAAGGTGCAGCATATCATTTCTATTGGAAAAAAAAAATTCATATTGGTTAGGTTCCGACCATCCCACCTGGGGTTCAGGCCAGGTACGGGTCAGGTTGGCTTCTGAGCAAGATTTCACGAGAGTTACATTTCATTTGGTCATCATCATGGCTCCCCTTTTAGCCCACTTTGGGACCACAGAGGAAAGGAGCAGCGCATCATTTCTATCGGGAAAAATAAATAAAACATTATCTTGTTTTACGGATTGGGCAGGGGGTAGTAGCCTCTTCTTTTGTTTTCTTCTCTTAGTTTCCTGTTCACTGAGCGTAGGAGTGCCACTGCAACAGATACTTTTTACAGCCAGCTCGGTAAGTATGTTGTAAGTAGGGTGGTAGGTCTTGGGGCAGGAGGGGTTCACTTTTGACAGGTTGGGTCATCAGTATTCATATTCCCTTTCTTTAGTCGTTTGACCAGGACGAGGGGAAGTTCTTGCCAGGAGTTTGGTGCCCGAAATTGGTAGGTATGAGTTCAGTTCTTGTCTTTCACCACACCAGACCCTTCAGGTCTAGTATGGATTTTAAGGGGAACCCCACATCAAAATTAAAAAAATAAAAACAACGTGCCCCCCCCAAATCCATACCAGACCCTTATCCGAGCATGCAGCCAGGCAGGTCAGGAAAGGGGGGGAGACAAGCGAGCGCCCCCCTCCTGAGTCATACCAGGCCACATATCCTCAATATGGGGGGTGCTTTGGGGCCCTCCCACCCCAAAGCACCTTGTCCCCATGTTGATGGGGGCATGGGCCTCTTCCTGAAAACTCTGGGCTGTGGTTGCGGGGGTCTGCAGGCAGGGGGCTTATTGGAATCTGGAAGCCTCCTTTAACAAGGGAGCTCCCAGCCCTTCCCCTAAGTGAATGAGTATGGGGTTCATTGTACCATCACCCATTCATCAAAAAAGTGTCAAAAATAAAGACAGGAGGCAGTTTTTGACAATTCCTTTATTAAAAATAAAAAAACAATGTTCCCCAATGTAGATCCATCATCAATCACGATGCCGCCACCACTGCCGGACCCAAAAAAAGCTCCGCCTCGATGAAGGCTAACCGCCCACTGCATGAAAAAAACAGGGATTAAAGATCACCAAGATACCTTATGAAGGAACAGCATAGGCGTAAAAACATCAGCTTTATTTAAAATGATAATAAAATTGAATAAATGCAAAAAGACTACCACTTGTGCAAAAAATTTAAAAATGACAACGTTGTCAAACAGCTCTGAGACCTTCCGGCAGCACACCACGTACACCCACCACATACACCCACCACATTCAGCACACACTACAGTATATCTGTGGGAATAAATGGACTTAACCACAGTCCATGGGATAAGGAATCAGTGGGACTACCAATTCAGTTAGACACCACTCAATCTATAGAGTCCAACACTGGGAATAAATTCCATGTGGAATAGTAAACCAGTTCCCACAGAGTGCCGCTGAAAACAGGTGATCAATGCGTCCGCTATGATGGGTAATACAGGCTATATAAGGGGATATGGAAGGGGTGGAAGTAAAAGCTGCTGGCTGAACCCTCAATGGGGTTTGTACGTGTACGGCACAAGTGAACCACAGACTTGATATACAACAGACACAGGGCAGGAAATTCCCACCCTAGTAAGGCTGGGTGTGTACATATAGGTGGAGATGAATCAAGCAAGTTCCTAATGTTTTTCACAGCGTAAAGCCACCGCACAAATGTTTGCTCGCCACCTCGTATCTCCTGGTAATTGTTCGGATCCTCGTGCTGTGTGGATTTCATAATCGGCAAAGTATACTTCCATGATGTGGTATCCAGTGACAGCCTAGTCCATCAAAGCCAGCCTGCTTCCCAGTAGTTGACCAGGGTAAGCGGGTGGGTCGGCAGGATCATCCGAGCTGCGGGGTGACTTCACAATGACGTGTTTCGCCTCACCTATCAGCAAGCTTCTTCGGAGCAAGGAGGGGCCAGTGGGCCTGGCGGCTCATTTTAAGCACTTCCACAATGCTCACATAAGTGGTTTTAAGGTAAAGGGCATCTATGTCCTGAATCTCCCCCTGAGAAGGGGGGAGTTCAACACCATATTATTTCAGGAGAAAATGTGGATCTTTCTGCTGGATTCTATGGTGCCAAAATAATTAAACATTGAATGCAATTTGTCAGTGTTTTTGGAAGCATAGACTCCTCCCCTTTGGTGATATGTGTCTCAAAAGGAGTTTTCTCCCCCGTTTTTTTCCGGTCATTTAGCTCTATTTAACATGAAGGCCATGTAAACACCTATTTTGCACCAATATGATTCCTCTGACCTGTTCGGTTTGTGTCCGTTTCTGTGACCAACAGAGAACATGTGGATCGCTCTTTATATGCACTATGTATGTGATTTGAATGGTAGTGAGCATCTGTGAGGGAAGTGTGCTCTGAGGACACCTGGTGGCTGTAAATAAATATGACAGTCCAGCGTGAGATACTTAAGGTCCGACCCACTGGCCCCTCCTTTCTTTCGAAGAAGCTTGCTGATAGGCGGGGCGAAACGCGTCCGTGTGACGTCACCCCTGCCGACCCACCCACCTACCCAACTACTGAAAAGCAGTATAAGGTCCATATTTCTCCTCCCCAATGATCCAATTGCAATTTTGGGAAGCAGCACACTGTATGGTCTCTCTTGCGATGTGTCCGCAGCATCACTCTGTGATGACATAGTCAATACTTTGTACAAAAATCTTTTGCTGCAGTTACAGCTGCAAGTCTTTTTGGGTATGTCTCTATTAGCTTTGCACATCTAGAGAGGACGTTTTTGCCTATTCTTCTTTGCAAAATAGCTCAAGCTCTGTCAGATTGGATGGAGAGTGTTTGTGAAAAGCAATTTTTAAGTTTTACCACAGATTCTCAATTGGATTTAGGTCTGGACTTTGACTGGGCCATTCTAACACATGAACATGCTTTTATCTAAACCATTCCAATGTAGCTCTGGCTGTATGTTTAGGGTCATTGCCCTGCTGAAGGTGAACCTCCGCCCCAGTCTCAAGTCTTTTGCAGACTCTAACAGGTTTTCTTCTAAGATTGCCCTGTATATGGCTCCATCCATCTTCCCATCAACTCTGACCAGCTTCCCTGCCTCTGCTGAAGAAAAGCATCCCTACAACATGATGTTGCCACCACCGTGTTTCACGGTGGGGATGGTGTGTTCAGAGTGATGTGTAGTGTTCGTTTTCCGCCACACCCCTTCCTTCTCACAACATATACAGTGAGATAGTTAGGGGAGGGGGGGGGTTTGTTTTATTTTAATTTTTATTACTTTTTATTTCAGTAGCACAGGGGGGAGAAAGGAGACAAGGATAGGGAGACACTGTAAGGAATGGGTGGGAGCTGTGACTGGGAGATAATGTGGATGGATAAGGCACACAAGACTCCTCAGCTTGTGTGGAGTATTGTACTGGAGGAGAGGGAAAGGAGGAGTGGAGTGGGCGGAGCGGGCGGACAATGAGTCCCAGCGAGTCCGCTCAGCCCACGGTCCACAATCATACCATCCAAGCTTTAAATAGCCTGGATGGAGTGGCGGATGTTATATATGGGGGAGGAGGGGAGGAATGTGGGATGAAAATAAAAGTATACACATGATAACTAGCTAACAAATGGGGATGATAAGGGATACCTAAATGGTAAACAATAACAAATGGGGATGCTAAAGGATACCTAATTATAAACAATAACAAATGGGGATGCTATGGGATACCGAAGTAAACAATAACAGATGGGGTTGCTATGGGATACCGAGTATTAAACAATAACAAATTGGGATGCTGTGGGATAAGAATTGCATAAAATCAGTAAATAATACCAAAAATGAGATGTATGGATAACAGAAAAATAACAAAAATGCGGATACTGTGGAATGCAAGATAAGGGGGAGTGACATGGGGAAAAAAGGATTACTCATAATGGTGTATGGGGGATTACTATATTGAATGGGAAGTATGGCAGATTGGGATACTATGAAATGAAACCTGAACCAAAGGAGGATTATGTGGACTGGGATGGGGAAAGATGCGTTTATCATTACGAGGAATCGTGGTGTGTAGGGGGCGGGTTAAGAAGTAAGTACAAAAAATGTGCATACACACGTGCGCACATGGACACATGTGAAAACGCACATACACACATGGGGGGGAGGAGGGAAGGGGGTGGGTTTCCAAGGGTGTGGATAGGGGGAGGGGGGGAAGAGGAGGGGTACTGGGGGGGAAGGGGGCAGGGGGGGTGGGTTTGTGGGCAGATGAGTGGAGTGTAGGGGGGGAAGGGCAACCGTGGGGTGAATGATCGGAGAAGGGTGGGTGTAGCGTGAATCAGATCAGAGAAGAGTATGTATCTTAATGTCTTCGTTCATTCCTCCGGGCGATAGAGTATCCAAGGTGTAGATCCAGAATGTTTCTCTTTGACATAGGCGTTTA
Source organism: Glandirana rugosa (assembly GCA_018402905.1). NCBI lineage: Eukaryota > Metazoa > Chordata > Amphibia > Anura > Ranidae > Glandirana > Glandirana rugosa. Next base: position 445,716 of record BLSH010427592.1, on the reverse strand, counting down.
AAATGCTCGGCTTGCGGTAATTTGTGTGAGATGGACTCCAGGACCCAAACACGAAGTCCAGAAGTAGATTGTTGGTGGAATTCTTTAAAGTGTTTGGGGACACTGCGTTTATCTTTGCCATCCTCTATGCTTCTTCTATGTTCGCCCAGTCTTTTCCTAAGTGTTCTTATGGTGCGGCCTACATAAAGGAGGCCACATGGACAAAAGAGGCAGTATACGACATATTCTGTTGAGCAGGTGTAAAGATCCTCAAAGCTATATGTTTTGCACTTTGCCGTGAATTGTTTAAGGCCGTGCTGAACGAATTGGCAGGTGAGGCAGTTGTACTTACGACATTGGTACGTGCCTTTTAAACTTGAGAAGGTTAAGTGGGGGTCGGTGGCGGTGATGTCGGTCTTGATTTTGCTGGGGGCTATCTTGCTTTTGATATTGCGGGCTCTTCTGTATGTTATCTTGGGGAGAGCTGGGATGGAGTTCCTCAGGTGTGGATCCTCAAGGAGGATGCCCCAATGTTTAAGGAAGATGCTTTCCATCATCTTGCGCTGAGCATGGTATTGAGTGATGAAACGAACGGTCTGGGGTGGGTGATGTTTGGGACGGCTGCTGGAAGGTTCTGCGAGGTAGAAATTGAAGGCTTCCTGTATCAGAGGTGGGGGATAACCCTTATCAAGGAATTTTTGCAGGAGTAGCTGACCCTGTGATATGTAGTCCCCATCGCGGGTGCAGTTGTGTCTGAATCGGCAGAACTGACTTTTTGGAATATTGTTGATCCATCTCGGATGGTGACAGCTGGTGTAGTGTAGGTAAGAGTTTCCAGCTGTAGGTTTGGTGTAATTCTTGGCATATATGTGTTCGTTGGTGTGGCACAGTTCCAAATCTAGGAAGGCTAAGCTTCCCCCTCTGCCCCCTTCCCCCTCCTATATGACTCAGCTTTCCAGTGCATGAGGGAGGCCTGATGAAGGAGCACGGATTGTTCCGAACGCGCGCCTGGAACAGCCTTCCTCCAGCCTCCCATTGGTTCGCCACGCCTGGTTCTTCCTCTCGCCCACCTGCCTGGAGCTTCGGAACCCACCGGAGTGACCAGACACATGTGAAGGCGGGACCCCCAGCACACGGACCACCCTGACCGGGACACCTGGATTCTATACATGCCTGATAAACACTTCTCTCTTGTAAGTGCAATTTTAATAAATTGGTTGTTTTTAACCCTCTACTGCACTTAGTGGGGCGCCGCTTGTCTTTTCTGTATTCTAAAACTATGATTTATTAACGCTTTAGAGTTTATTTGGACTATTTTAGTGCAGCTTGTTTGTTATTGTTGTCTTGGTCACATGTTTATTCTCAGATGTTTGAGTTGCAGCTCACTTTATTGATTGACAAGCGCAATAATTTATTGGTTTCTACAACTTACCTATACTGCTGTGTGTTGCTGAGCAGCATGGCTGGCTGCAGAATGAGGGGTGTGATTGATGTTGAAGTGGGCTTTTTCACATTTACATGTACAGGCCTAGTGTACCTCCCACATTCATTGCAATATGCAAAAGATGATGTTCTAACAGAGCCTCCCTGGCAGAATACATGATGCACTTTTTTGAATCACAGAGCTGACTTTCTGGAAATGTAATCATAATTTTTTTCTTAAGTGGTAAGTAATTTCACAAATGTAATAACTGTTTAGTGTTTTGTGTAGAGGGGTGTACTAATGGGGGATTTATTGCCGATCCCGGAGTTCTGCTTTAAGGTTTCTTAAAACCACGCAAAAAGCTTCTAGTAACATACTCCAAAAATTACAGAAACATGCAAAAATATGTGGTGAAAAATTCTTTCATGTGAAAATATAGAGCAGAAAATCCTGTTGTCGGCATGCATGTTGTGATCGCAGATGCTCTCGCAAATGGTTCTGGTCATCTGCTAAGTGTAAATATAATTGCTTCCTTATTAATTTCTCTTGACGTCCTCAAAGGAAACCACTGCTTTGTCCATGAGCTATACATTTTGTTATGAAATTAACAAATCTGTGCAATAACATGTTAACAGATCGCTACAGCTAAGCTACAAAACTCAGCTCAGATCCTTTTTATTTTCCAAACAATACATACAGTATTTGCCAAGAAGAAAGTTAAGAAACCCCTGATTTACTTGAATTATTCAATGACAAAAGACTTTCCCCCCTCCAGACTTTTAGCCCTCATTAACACTGGTGCAATTTGATAGTTCCAAATTGTATGACAAGTTGCACCCCTTTGCCGGCAATCGTACCCTTCATATTGCCGCAACTCATGCCACAGCGATTATGAAAAAGGTTCCAGCACTCATTTTTTCCGACTCATTGTGACTTGCATTGACTTCTGTTAAATGAAGTGGCAAACCACAATGAAATGGGCAGTGCAAATCATAGTGATCTTCAACTTTTAAATCCCGCTGAAGTAGTATTTTTTCAGCGTGATGTCAAAGCCTCACCAGTGTGAACCAAGGCTTAGGAAAGCATGAAGCTTCTTCTTCTTCTTCTTTGTTTTTTTACCATATTTCTTTATTGTCAAAAAGAAATTACAAAGTATACAGAGGTATACAGAAATTTTGAAATACCTTGTTTGTCGCTTCTACTTGTAATGAGAGCTAAAATTAAAAGGTAGACACTGAAGGAAGATTTGAAGAAGCGCAGGCAGCCTATTGCTGTAGGATTCTATGCTTATTATTCTTGCTGCTGCCTGCCCTTCACTCTACCCATATAATTCCCCCATCTATTTGCTACTGCCTGCCCTTTCCCTTGCATTGTAGAAGGGCAGACAGACACTGTTATTTTTGCATGGGGACAGGGTGGTTTTTAGGCCTAGGACTTCCATTTTTATAAAGATAGTTCTCAGTTTGCATTGCTGTCCTCCCCATTAATGCTTTGCCAGGGCAAGGAAAGAATTACAATGAAAAACAAGAAAAAGGCAAATAGAATTTTAAAAAATTGTTTTAAATATGTAAATAATAAAATGTGTATACACCTGCAAAAAAATCAGGCCTAGCCTTGTTATTTTAAATGTTCCTGCTGCTGCCTATTTTCACATTGCTGTGTCATCTGCGGTCTCTTAATTCTCTAGCAAAACCCCTGCCTTTACTCTTGAGGGTGTATTTAAAAAAGATCTCATAGCAATTCATCCAGTAAAAGTGCATGTGCATTTTTTGTGTGTGAATAGAGCAAAAAAAAAAAAAATGAATGTTATTAGGCTATTTTCTGTGCTGGTTGAATGTTTGTTTATTGACTTAAAATGGAAAATATCCCATTTGGCCACTAGATGACTCTAATTCTTATATAAATTTCCTGTGATAAGTTATTCGGAGGTGCTGCTGCTGTATTTAAATACTTCAGCCCTGGAAGGATTTCCCACTTTAGGACCAGAGCATTTTTTGTGATTCGGCACTACGTCGCTTTAACTGACAATTGTGCGGTCGTGCGACGTTGTACCCAAACGAAATTGATGTCCTCCCCCACCCCCCCCAAATAGAGCTTTCTTTTGGTGGTATTTGATCACCTCTGCGTCATTTATGATCACCGCTATAAACAAAAAAGAGCGCCAATTTTTCAAAAGAAAAGCAAAAACAATATTTCTTTCTTTTTGCTAAAATACATATCCAAAAAATATAAAAACCAAATTTATTCATGGGTTTCAGCCGATATATATTCTTCCTCATATTTTTGGTAAGAAAAATCACAATTAGCGTATATTGATTGGTTTGCGCAAAAGTTGCCGCGTTTACGAACGATGAGAATTCATTTATGGGTTGTTTTTTTTACTAGTAATGGCGGCGATCTGCGATTTGTAGCGGGACTGCGACATTGCGGCAGACATGTCGGACAATTTTGACACTTTTTTGGGACCATTGGCATTTATACAGCGATCAGTGCTATGAAAATGCACTGATTACTGTATAAATGTCACTGGCAGGGAAGGGATTAACACAAGGGGGCGCTCTAGGGGTTAACTGTGTTCCCTGGGATGTGTTACTAACTGTGTGGGGGGTGGGCTGACTGGGGTAGTAGAGTGATCGCGGCTCCCATACACAGGGAGCCTACGATCACTTCCCCACTGACAGAACAGGGATGACGATCCGCGATCTGGCAGCAGCTGTCAGGTGACAGTGGTTTGCGATATCGATCCAAGTTGCTGCCGTCAATCCATGGCGAATGGTCGGCAACTGGTTAAACTAAGAAATGAAAAGATAAAAAATCAATAACACATCCAAAATATGTGAAGGCAAAATACAGTGCGCCTGACATTCTCTGTGAAAACTGCACTGTTCTGCAACCCTAGACACAGTATAATTTAAAGGAATTATGTTTTTTCCATGTTGCTTTCGAAGTCACAGTAATAGAAGGACCCTCTCTCGGCTGTATGGCACTTTTTCAATTTATTTTGCATTGTCACATATCCACAATGACAGCACCCAGTTCTCTATGCCCTGTTTGACTTTTCCTAATCCTTGTTTGCCTTGAAAAAGGGTAGAATTGATTATTAGGTTTCACCCCCCATAGTCTTCAATTAGCTTTGGAGTTTTTGAACTTTTTACAAACTACCTGTAACCCGAACCCTGACACATTCACTCATCCCTAGAAGACATGATAACAGCTTTAACACAGCAAGGTTTAGTTGTATTTTGTTCATATATCATATGTCTTTCATATATCCTGTTCATATACAATTGTGTGTGAGTAATATGCCTACTGGAAAAGGTATATGCACTGCTCAAAAAATGTAAAGGTACACTTTGAAAACACATCAGATCTCAATGGGGAAAAATATCATACTGGATATCTATACTTATATGGACTGGGTAATGAATTAGGAACATAAGGATGCCACATCGTTTGATGGAAATGAAAATTATCAACCTACAGTGGGCTGAATTCAAAGACACCCCGAAAATCAAAGTGAAAAAATGATGCAGCAGGCTAGTCAATTTTGCTGAAATTTCATTGCAGCAACTCAAAATCCTACTCTGTAGTTGGTATGGCCTCCATGTGCTTGTATGCATGCCTGACAACATCGGGGCATGCTGCTAATCAGACAACGGATGGTGCCCTGGGGTATTTCTTCCCAGATATGGACCAGAGCATCACTGAGCTCCTGGACAGACTGAGGTGCAACCTGACTGCGTCGGACCCGAAACATAATGTCCCAGAGGTGTTCTATTGGATTTAGGTCAAGCGAGCGTGGGGGCCATTCAATGGTATCAATTTCTTCATCCTCCAGGAACTGGCTGCATAATCTTGCCACATGAGGGCGAGCATTGTCGTGCACCAGGAGGAGCCCAGGACCCACTGCACCAGTGTAGGGTCTGACAATGGGTCCAAGGATTTCATCCAGATACCTAAGCGCAGTCATGGTGCCATTGTCTAAACTGTAGAGGTCTGTGCGTCCCTCCATGGATATGCCTCCCCAGACCATCACTGACCCACCACCAAACCGGTCATGCTGAATGATGTTACAGGCAGCATAACGTTGTCCACGGCTTCTCCAGACCCTTTCACATTTGTCACATATGCTCAGGGTGAAAAGCATAGGGCGCCAGTGGCGGACCAGCCAATTCTGGTGTTTAATGGCAAATGCCAATCAAGCACCACAGTGCCGGGCAGTGACCACAGGGCCCACTAGAGGACATCGGGCCCTCAGGCCACCATCATGAAGTATGTTTCTCATTGTTTGGTTAGAGACATTCACACCAGTGGCCTGCTGGAGGACAATTTGCAGGGCTCTGGCAGTGCTCATTCTGTTCCTCCTTGCACAAAGGAGCAGGTACTGGCCCTGCTGATGGGATAAGGACCTTCTAAGGCCCTGTCCAGCTCTCCTAGAGTAACTGCCTGCTTCCTGGAATCTCCTCCATGCTCTTGAGACTGTGCTGGGAGTCACAGAAAACCTTCTGGCAATGGCACGTATTGATGTGCCATCTTGGAGGAATTGAACTGCCTGTGCAACCTCTATAAGGTCCAGGTATTGCCTCATGCTACCAGTAGTGACACTGACCCTAGCCAAATGCAAAACTAGTGAAAAACAGTCAGAAAAGATGAGTAGGGAAAAAATGTCAGTGGCCTCCACCTGTAAAACCATTCCTGTTTTGGAGGTCATCTCATTGTTGCCCGCTAGTGCACCTGTTATTAAAGCGGAATTCCACTCAAAAGTGGAACTTCCACTTATCTGTCTACTCCCCCACTCAGGTGCCACATTTGGTACCTTTGTTAGGGGGAACCGGTACCTGTTTTTGACAGGTATGTTGTTCCCCACTTCCGGGAGACCAGCTCCCAGAAGTTCGCCCCCTCCTCCTTCCTCCACCACACCAATTGCGCAGTAGGGAACCGGCTGTGAAGCCGAAAGGTTTCCCCGCTGGGTTCCCTTACCAGGAACGGCGACGGCTGCACCCGACAGCCAATCTGAAGATCGGCTGGGGTGCCGACATCATGGGCTCCCTGGACAGGTAAGTGTCCATATATTAAAAGTCAGCAGCTGCAGTATTTGTAGCTGCTGACGTTTAGTTTTTCATGGGGGGGGGGGGGGGCTGGACCTCCTCTTTAATTTGATTAACACCAAAGCAGCTGCAACTGAATAACGACCCCCTCTGCTGCTTAACTGACCAGATCAATATCCCATGAGCCATTCTTAGAATGCAGTATATACAGTATTTTATTTGTAAAAGTGGACCTTTAGATATAACAAAACCACCCACCTCCTTTCCTGACCAATTGACTAGGCTGCATGTTATAATACAGTATTTGTTGTAATAGATTCCTCTATACAGAAAACGATTGTCTTTTGAAACAAAGGCTGATCACACAGCTGTACGTCTATACATTTTATCATGTCATCTCAACTAAAGTGGAGGAACAGATTATAGGCAAAACGGCTTGTTGGCTAGCTCTGCCTGAAGATCAGTTTCCAGGTTTCATTAGTTGAGAATATGTGACCAAATATCTAGATTGCAGTGGCAGTTCCAGCAGCATAGCAAGTGTTATGCTGCTTTTTTTTTTAATATTTAATAATTACATTAGGGTATGATATGTGGTGAAAATGGGGTACTTTTGCATTAAAGAGAATCTGTCGCTTTTCCCTTTCAGGGAACCCACACAGGGTTTGACTCCCAAAGGAATGAACTGGTGGAGGAGCACGAAGAAGAGTTATACGTGATTTTGGGGAGAGGGTGGCCTAGAAAGAACATAGTCTCTTTAAATATAGATCTGCTTTAATGTTCTTGCATGAAGGGAAATAAACGCATAATTGTACACTTCTTCCTTGAATTATGAAGAAATTGCGATGAGGCTTCATTTTGGACAGCTGAGGTGCAAAGATTGCTGAAACTCATTACGGTGTTTTTCCTGAAAGATAATCAGGGATTTTACAAGTGTTGTAATATTCTTGTAAATTACTCAGTGCATCATTAAAATGCTTCACCTTCCTTAGTGAGAGATGTTTACACAAATGGCTATCGAGATGCATGTTTGGGTGAACATCAGCCATAAGAATTTCTTGCAATTTGAAAATAGAAAATTGTCCTCTGAGACCTGTTCCATATATGCAAAATACATCTGAATAAATGAGTACCTTCTTTAAAGTGGGAGCATGCTGCATCTTCCATCTGTAGTCTGAATGATTGCCCCATTCCAAGCCTCCTGACTCTCATGGAGCCATCTGGTACATGTGCCATTGTGAATGGATGTAGGTAAGGGCTCTTGTTAACACAACGATCTTCAACCAACTGTGTATCTTCATGCTCAGCATTCGCTTTCATTTATAAGTAGAAAGACAGGATGGAATCAATACACACTCGTCACATCTCTTCTGATCTAATATAGTTTCATTTCTTTGGGATTAGGCACTTTAGAAAGCAACTGGTGCATTGTAAATACACAGAACTTTTTAATAATATATCATTATCACAGTAGATATTAGCAGATGCCAGCAGAGACATATAAGAGCTGATTCATTAAAACTGAAGGATAGAAAATGAGCACAGAAATTGTTGCCTATGGTGACCATTCAGAATTCTTATTTAATATTTCCATAAAATTAAATGTGAAACTTAATTGTTTGGTATTGGCAACAGCTCTACATTTGTGCTTTGTTTACAGTTTTTATAAATCAGTTTGTTTAAAATATATCTCATCTATCAGTGGCTAAAAGTGACCCTGTTGCAATACAATATAGTTTTTTTTTTCCAAATATTTTATTTAACCAGAAAGGCAGTTTCCATGTCAACAAGACAATAATAGAAAGTTATTGATACACCAGTATACAGAATATAAGTATAGCCAGCTAGTAGATGAAAGACACAAAAAAGAATCAGCAAATTCAGTGTGTACCCAATATAAAACTCTCCGTTCCCTCATGGGAAGCCAAAAATGATGTAGAACTAGCCACAGTATACAATATAGTTTAAACCGAGGCAAACATTGTACCTGTGTACCTACTTACAAAGCCAAATTCCATGTTGATCTTAAGAAATCTTCTGCACCTCCAGGAGTGTCAGTCTCATTGGTCCCGCACAGTGCTTGCTGGTTCTTCCTCCCTCTTTTCCCACCTGCCTCCTTTGCTTCCCTCCCCTCTCCTTTCCTTTATTTTTTTCTGTCCCTCTTTTTCTTTTTTTCCATATCTTTTTTTTCTCCCATTCTCTATTTCACTTTCTTCCTAAGGCCTCATTCACATGAGCGATTAGGGCTGTTCTGCAAATTCCAGCTGCAAAAATCAGTGGGATCTTAAGTCTAGTACACTTGGGCCGAATGTGGGGTGGCATTGGCTGGTTCAATGGAAACCGGCCGTCATTTGGCCCGTGTGTACTGCGGCTGGTCCGACCAAAGTGACTAAGCCAATGACTGAGGGTGCTGACCGGATTTGTTCACATTATAAACTGCTGCACTGAAAAAAAGTACTGCATACTGTCCTGTGGGCTGACACCTTTGCAAACAAGACATTTTGCCTTACCTTTGTATTGGAGGTCAAGTGGAAATAGTGGCAAGTGTAGCCCCAGTGCATCTGATGTGAACAAGTCCTAAATATGTATCTAAGAGATTGGTGGCAGTGTTGCCCGTTCATGGGTATATACACTCCCATCCTCCCCCACTCCTACTGTTAATGATTACATAAATTTGATATTTTCATCATCCCACACCTCTGTTAAAGTCCATGTGATGAAACACATCAGGCAGGGTTAGGGGACTCTAGGAAGTGTGCAGTATGCCCTGTGGCACAGGGTGTTGGGTGAGTTGAGCAAGATGCCAGCCTTTGACTAGAATTGGATGATACCCTGTACTGGTGCTTTGTATATACACATCATATTATCCTTAGTGCTGTTTGCACTTATGACTTGTGAGTTTACTTGTTATTAACCTTATAGAATTACGTTTTTTGTTTCTTTTTGGATAGAGTCAGGAAGGGTTATAACCCCTGTCAGGTTTCATTCTCTTCACTTTCTGTCCCATAGCCAAAACAGAAAATGAGAAGAAATCCCTCCAAAGTGAAGGTATCACAAGGTATCACCAGGTTCACCAGAACTAGTGTCCCCACTGGAAGATTTATCCTCTATTTCTGTTCTGGGGACAACTCAAATTTGGAATTTTCTTTTACTTTTGGTGATAGCAGAAAACAAGGCAATCTGAGAGTTTGAATCTCCATAACGGGGCGCAAACACTGAGTATATGGTGTGATGGAATGTATGGGATAACAATTACATTAAACTGATCTGTGAAAACACTGTTTTAGGAGACGTGTGACCCAACTTTCCTTTGGTGAGTGCTCATTTAATTGGGGTAAGTTACAGTCCATTAGGTGAAGGTGGTTGTGAACTTTTCATACTTGATTACATAGCTACTCGATAAATCAGACAAATATCTTGCAAGCAACCATCAAAGAAATACATAACAAATCCCACTTCTCACATTCCCATAAAATGTGTAAAACATATAAAAAACCCAAACAATGTGCCGGGCTTCTAATACCACTAACACACTATAAATAATCTAATGAAATACACAGTGATATGTCAATAAAAACAACTTTCCTTCGAAAATCACATGTGCAAATTCTGCATAAATAATACATATTTACATAGCCGGTGTCAGGAAGGCCGTCTGCTTGATTCCCTCCTCTCAGGAGAGGCACACCTGAAAACTTCTTCTTCCATTGGTGCCGTGCGTTTGCACGCATTCTGGCGTTAGAACGGCCATTTTATACCCTGCTAGCCCTCAGAACGGGTGCTGTCTGATCTACAGCGTTACTCGTGTCTATCTGTTGCCTGATATCTGTTCCTGACCCGTTACCGACCCGGCTTATCCAGACCTTCCTGCTTTCTGCCTGCACCTGCTTGTCTCGACCACTCTTCTGCCTGCTCCTCTGTACCTCGCTGCCAGCTCGTTGCCAACCCTGCCTGCACCTGACTCTTCTCCAGTGTCAGTGGCCATCCAGACCTCTGCAGCTTCCAGCTCCGCAAGTCTTCTCCAACTTCTTCCGGACTGCTACTTCCTGGCTGTACCGCTAGCCCCAGCTGGTGGACATTACCGTGAAATGACCAATTGTCAGCGCAGATACTATGGTAACAACCAAAACTGTAAATAAATACACAGACCGAACAGGGGATGAGGGTCCCCTACAAATGCATGGATGTATGGTAATGGCTACTTATCTAATACAATGGGAGGGATCAAGTCCAGATAAGTTCACACCAAGGCTGTGCTGGCCAGAAGTAGAAAGGGCTTCTGAAGAGACAAAAAGGAGAAGGCAGGCGCGCCTCTAAGTGTAAACCGTAAACTTTTATTATAACAAGAAGTGCAAAGGTACTCACAAAGGTAGTAGTGCAAATCGCGTTGCAATGTCAGCCACTGCGGGCTTAGTGTCCATAAAGTTCGTTGCTGTCACAAAGGAAAGAGTGAAAGCTGTCTCCAGAGTATGCAAGGAAAGAACGGTGGTTTCCGGCACTTCCTGGTCTTCGTCTGGAGGAGCGTGTCCTCACTTCCGGTTCCGGTGGGCACCGCCCCTTCCTCAGGCCGTGTATGCACCATTGTTGGTATGGGCAAATTTATGGGCAGATTCACAGGTGACGTGGAACAAGGGTGCACGCCCCTTCAACGAACCTCCCAGCACATATGCAAATGTAGGACACTAATTCAAAGCTGGATGGCAATGTGTAAAATAAATGGCATAGCAGTACACCAATGAACTAAAACAACAAAGACCATAGATAATCGTTTAAAAAGGTTGTGGGATTGCTGGAGAGAAAGTGTAATACTGTGTAAAGAATGTGAGGACGGATCCGAGGCTTCTGTTGATGAATTTGTCCAATATTGTAATGACAATCAATTTGGTCTATCATTCACCTCGGTACAGGACACACACCAGTTAGCCTTTTTGGATTTGCATCTCTTTCACGAGGAAGGTAGAATCCTCGCCAAAAACTACGTCAAACCCACGACGGGGAATTCCTACCTCCACTACCAGAGCTGCCACCACCCACGTTGGATCTCGAACATCCCTAAGAGTCAATTTTGTGCCTCATGGACCTCACACAGGCCATCAGGCCCCTACAGGGCAAACATGCCCGCCTCAAGGAACAAGTCCTGACCTCCACCCCGGTCTCTACATCCGCAGCCAGTTCGGATCCTGCCACAACGCTGCCTGCTCCAGAGCCTTGGGTACCTACCCCTGAAAGATTTTCCAGAGATTGGACCAAGTATAGAGCCTTCTGCAATGCCTGCCAGCTCTATTTCACGCTTCAGCCACTAACCTTCCAGTTGGAGTCTACCAAGGGGGGGTTTGTTATATCCTTGCTACAGGACCAACCCCAGGCCTGGGCCCATCACCTGCTGGAAACCTGAGACGCCTGGCTGGATACTCTTTCCGCCTTCTATCAGGCCATGTCGCAATTGTATGACGACCCTCAACAGTCTGCTACAGCCGAATCTGCTCTCCATTCCCTCTGGCAAGATGGTAGAGCTGTTGAAGATTACACCACTGACTTCAGGCGGATCCCAGCTGGAACCCCGGCACCTTACGGCACCAGTTCTGGCTGGGTTTGTCAGAAGGCCTTAAGAATGAATTAGCCCGGGTTCCTTGGAAGACCTTATCCAGCTGTCCACACAGATTGATCACCATCTGCGCGAATGCTGACGGGAGAAGCGTTCAAGGCTGCCGTTCCATCTCCCATTTCCCCTGAAGAGCGTGTATACCAGCTCCAAGGCCTCTAAGGCAATCTCTGCCTCTACTGTGGGGAAACAGGTCATTACATGCATGAGTGCCCAGCAAACACCAAAAAGGTTCTTCGGCTCTTCAACGGGGCAGATACTGCTGTCGGCCAAACCGGCTCACCTAGTCCTTCCCATCTCCTTCCGACTGCCCGGAAGGATAGTTTCTGTTACGGCTATTGTGGACTCAGGGGCCTGCAGCTGCTTCATCGACCTGGACTTTGCAGCCAAACATGGAATTCCTCTCCAATCAAGCTTATCACAAATTCCTGGACGTGTTTAGCAAGCAAGGGGTGGACACGCTACCTCCACACCGCTCCTATGACTGCCCAATTGAGCTTCTTCCTGGGGCAGAAATTTCATTCGGACGGATCTTCCCGTTGTCCGAAAAGGAGTTAGGAGCCCTGAAGGACTATATTGATGAGAACCTGCAGAAGGGGTTCATCCGCCCATCTACTCCCCAGCCATTGCAGGAATCTTCTTTGTGGAGAAGAAAGATCATATGCCCCGGCCGTGTATTGACTACCGGGACCTGAATAAGGTTATGGTGAAGAACCGCTACCCCCTTCTCTTAGTGCCAGAATTTTTTCAGTGCCTACACTCTACCACCATCTTCACCAAGCTGGATCTAAGAGGGGCATACAACCTCATTCGCATCCCGGAACGGGACGAGTGGAAAACCATGTTCCATACCCGATTTGGGCATTATGAATAACTTGTCATGCCCTTCGGATTGTGCAACGCTACTTTCCAGTTCTTCATCAATAATATCCTCAGAGACATCTTTGTGATAGCTTATCTAGATGACATCCTTATTTTTTCCTCCTCACCTGAAATCCATCGGGAGCATGTCAAGAAGGTCCTCTGCCGCCTCCGCCAGCACAAACTCTACGCCAAGCCCGAGAAGTGTGAATTTGAACGTCAGAGTATTCAGTTTCTGGGACTGATCATTTCCCCCGGGAGGCATCGAGATGGATCCACAAAAAGTGTCGGCCATCCTGTCTTGGCCTGCACCTATCAATAAAAAGGGGGTCCAGCGGTTCGTTGGATTCTCCAACTTCTATCATAAATTCATCCGGAACTTCTCGGCCATTATCTCACCCATCACCCAGCTCATCAAGCAAGGGGTCCGGTTCCACTGGTCCCCAGAAGCTCAAACCACCTTTGCAACCCTTAACGAACTCTTCACATCAGCTGTACTGTGCCACCCAGATCCAGCTCTTCCCTACATTCTGGAGGCGGACGTGTCAGAGTGCTGTAAGGGCGGTCCTCTCCCAACGTTCTGGCCTCAAAAGTTCCGTCCATCTGGTGGCCTTCTTCTCACGAAAACTTGCCCTGGCTGAAAGAAACTATGACGTGGGAGATCGGGAACTCCTGGCCATTAAGGCCTCTTTAGAAGAATGGAGATACCTGCTGGAAGGGGCGGCTCATCCAATACTGATCTACACTGATCACAAGAATCTCGAGTACCTCAAGTCTGCCAAACGCCTCAGACCCCGCCAGGCCCGATGGGTATTGTTTTTCTTGAGATTCTCATTCCACATAACATACCGGCCAGGATCTAAAAATGTCAAGCCTGATGCGTTATCACGCATATTTGAGGATCCTAAGGAGTCGGCGACACCCGATACCATCCTGCCAGCTGGGAATTTCCTGCTTCTCCAAACGGACCTTTTGTTGCAGCTGAAGCAGGCCTCTATAGGAACTCCCAGCTTGCAGGTCAGAGAGGGTCTTTTGTGGAAAGAGAACCAAATCTTTTTCCCGAAAGAGGTCCGAGTAACCATCCTAGGTCTATGTCATGATCATCCCTTGGTAGGACACTTCGGGATCCACAAGACCCTAGGGCTGGTGCAGCGCACCTTCTGGTGGCCCGACCTGGAAAAGGACTGTAAAGAATACATTAACTCCTGCTCCATCTGCACCCGAAACAAGGTTCCCCAGAACAAGGCCTGGGGCTTGCTTCGACCTCTGTCAGTACCAGACCGACCTTGGGCCATGATCTCTATGGATTTTGTAGTGGAGCTGCCTCCCTCTGAAGGCTGCATGGCCATCTTCGTGGTGGTCGATCGGCTGACAAAGATGGCCCATTTCTTGCCCTTAAAAGGAACACCCTCTGCTCCAGAGACTGCCCGGGTGTTCATTAAGGAGATCGTCCGGCTCCATGATGTTCACATAGATATTGTTTCCGACCGAGGGGTGCAATTCACCTCAAAATTCTGGAAAGCCCTGTGTGGGATCCTGAAAAGAAAAGTGTCTCTGTCATCGGCCTACCATCCCCAGTCCAATGGGCAAACTGAGTGGACAAACCAAACTCTGGAGCAATACCTTCATTGTTTTTCATCATTTGTCCAAGAGGACTGGGTGTCCCTTCTGCTGATGGCAGAATTTGCTTACAACAATTCCTAACATTCCGTTACCAAGCAATCTCCTTTCTTTGTAAACTTTGGTTTTCACCCCACTTTCCTGCCAGACTTGATCCCTGAGTCCTCCATGCCTGCTGTCCAAAGCACCCAGAACTTCTTTGCCAACAACAACAAACTGCTACAGGAGGCTATGTGCAAGGCACAAGAAGACAGCAAAAGAATCTTTGATAGGAAAAGGAGGGGAGAACAAATTTTACAAGCTGGAGGCCGAGAATGGCTGGCTACAACCAACCTGAAGCTGGCATGCCCATCAAGGAAGCTGGGGCATAAATATGTGGGACCATTCCCTGTCAAAAGGAGAGTTAATGATGTTTCCTACGAACTGTCTCTGCCCGAAAGCTTTAAGATTCACCCAGTATTCCATGTCTCCTTATTGAAGCCTGTGGTGCCAGACTCTTTTCCCGATCGCAAGACAGGTCCACCTGCACCTATAATGATTAATGGGGATGATGAATTGGAGGTGGAGGCTGTACTGGACTGTAGAAGGAAAAGGGGGCAAATACAGTATCTGATTAAATGGAAGGGCTATGGACCCGAGGAAAATTCCTGGGAGCCCTAACAAAACCTACATGCCTCGGATCTGGTAAATGCCTTTTTTCGCAGCCACCCGCAAAGAAGAACCCAATTGGGCATCCGGAGGCTGCCCGTAAGGGGGGGGGGGCAATGTCAGGAAGGCCGAATGCTTCATTCCCCTCAGGAGAGGCACACCTGAAAACTTCTGCTTCCATTGGTGCCGTTGGCGTGCGTTTTGCGCTAGAACGGCCATTTAAACCCTGCTAGCCCTCAGAACGGGTGCTGTCTGATCTACAGCATTACCCGTGTCTATCTGTTGCCTGATATCTGTTCCCGATCCGTTACCGACCCGGCTTGTCCAGACCTTCCTGCTTTCTGCCTGACCCCGATACTGGCTTGTCTCGACCACTCTTCTGCCTGCTCCTCTGTACCTCGCTGTCAGCTCGTTGCCAACCCTGCCTGCACCTGACTCTTCTCCAGTGTCTGTGGCCATCCAGACCTCTGCAGCTTCCAGCTCCGCAAGTCTTCTCCAGCCTCTTCCGGACTGCTACTTTCTGGCTGCACCACTAGCCCCGCAGGTCATCTCCACCTCCAGCAATCCTACGGACCTCCAGCTGGTGGACATTACCGGACTACCACAGGCACTCATACCTCCCTGTGCTCCTGTGGCTGCTGTCTCACTCCCAGCCGTCCCTCAACATTTTTCCCTATTGTGGGGTCACCAGCACGGTATTTGTATATTGAAATCATATCCCCTCTCAAGCGTTTCCTCTCCAGAGAAAACAAGTTCCCATGCTCTCAAGCGTGCAGTCTTTCCTCATAGCTGAGATCCTCCAGAAACTGTCCAAAAACTCACAAGTTTAATGGATGCAAGGCTTGTGAAGCTGCTAACAAATAAGGAAAAAGCAAAAAAAGATGCCCCATGGGACTTTAAATGAGGGATGCATGAGGTCAACACACCAAGAAAGTATAAAATAACCAGTTTAATGGCAGTTCGCAGACATCATATCAAAACAATGCATAAGCATACAAGTGATAGTCATGAAAAACAGCCTGGTACAGAATTGCATACAGTCATAATGTCATTGTTAGTATTAGCAGGTATAATATAGTCGGTAAACTTGTACATCTATATTCTCAACGCGTTTCAGGTGTAAGTATGGGGCGGCCGTACTGTGTCCCCCTGCTTAATTCCTTTACAAATACCACATTTATCTAACTGGTACTTTGTTTTTAGATATGCACATCTACTCCTGAGGAAGCGAGCCAAGCCTGCGAAACGCGTCGAGAATATAGATGTACAAGTTTACCGACTATATTATACCTGCTAATACTAACATTGACATTATGACTGTATGCAATTCTGTACCAGGCTGCTTTTCATGACTATCACTTGTATGCTTATGCATTGTTTTGATATGATGTCTGCAAACTGCCATTAAACTGGTTATTTTATACTTTCTTGGTGTGTTGACCTCATGCATCCCTCATTTAAAGTCCCATGGGGTATCTTTGTTTTGCTTTGTATCCACATATACAGGGATGGAGGTATGCTTGAGTAGAGGCTACACTTGGCCACCCCCTCTTGTTATCAAATAAGGGGTCCTATGTTAAAATGTAACGTGACCTGTTAAAATGTTGTTCAAAGTTTGATTGAAATAGCGTTTCATTTCAGTAAATATGCTGCAAACACAACAAATAACAATTTTCAGTTCTTTACAACCTATAAAGTGTTTTGAAACTTACTGTGCGAATAATTTGGAACAGTGCATTGTAAGTTTTTTATTTTGAAAAAAAAAATACTGTTATCATTAGGAGGTTTGTTCAAATAAAATTAGAATTGTACTCTTAATAGTTGATAACATGAGACTTATGCTGACTGTTGTTTACATCAGTTATTTAGGTAAATGAGAAAAATATCATTGGCATAATAATTTGGAACAGGGTGTACTGCTTCTTACATTTGCAGTCATTGGGAAGTATCTTCCATTACAGATAGCTAAACAGATTGATTGGTCTCATTGCCCAAGGAAACCTTACCAACATTTGTAGGAACTCTAGGGCTTCATAGAACCCTGATTTGAGAAAGGCCTTCTTTTTTAAAAGTGACAGAGCCAGTCACTTTAAACGTAGAAGGATTGTAATATTTACATTTAGGGCCTGCTCACACCTAGGCGATCCGACTTCAAAGGCGACTTTGCTAGGCGATTTGAACGCAACTTCAAGGCGACTTCAGCGTGACTTTGGGCGGATTACAACGCAACCTGAAGGGACCTCCATGCCAGGTGTCTTTGCCTGTGGCCAGTCAGAGAAGAGAGGGAGAGGGGGGGCTATCTTAAAAAATTATTTTCTTTTTCCTGTAAAGTCGCTTCAAAGTCACTTCAATATAGATGGGCGATCCGACTTGGAGGCGACTTCCATTGAATTCTATGGGCACAAGTCAGCTAGAAGTCACGTGGAAGTAGTACAGGAACCTTTTCTGAAGTCGCCTTGAAGTCAGATCGACTTCAATAGCGTACATTAGGACGGCTCCCATTAATTTCAATGGGATTTCTCATGTCAAGCGACTTGAGGCAACTTAGGGCGACACAAGTTGCCTGGACAAGTCGCTTAGGTGTGAACCGGCCCTTAGAATAAAAAAAAGGTAAAGATAATCTGTTCCAATGTATGTTTCTCAGTGTTTTTGTTTTGCAAAATGTTCTCCCTTAAAGCGGAGTTCCACCCAAAAGTGGAACTTCCGCTTTAATGGAAGGTGACCCCCTGACATGCCACAATTGGCATGTCATTTTTTGGGGGGGTTTTCACAAGGTCCCAGGTCCACTTCCTCCCCTGGCTCTGCGGCTTCAGGAAGGAAGTCCACCTTCCCCCCTCCCTTTCGGCGATCTTCTGGGACACGTCACAGGTCCCAGAAGATATGCCGGCCAGTCACAAGGCGCGCCTGGCTTTGAAGCCAAAGCCAGGTGCCCACACCTATGATGCCGGAGCCGCCAAGGGAAGAGGGCGAAGAGCAAGCCCTCGGGCGACCGCATTGCTGGAGCGAGGGATAGGTGAGTGGCCGATTGTTAAAAGTCAGCAGCAACACTTTTTGTAGCTGCTGACTTTTGCATGGGTGGAACTCTGCTTTAAAGTACACCTATAAGAAACATTAAAGTGATATATTGGCATATTTAGCAGATACTGGACACCATGGGCTATAAGCGCATACCTTTTGTTTTATGGTCTTTTATTCCTTCACAGCCTGCAGTGTTTGCGTTTCCTCATGGTGGAAAACAGGCAAGCCCCCTGCTCTCAATCCACAATGCAATACTCAGAGCCCAAGCGACCTATCAGCAGGCTATGCATTGGTCATGCCTACAGCTATTCTAATGCTTATATTTCCATAGCTGCTTTGGGTATGCTCCAGGCAGTGAAGGAGTGACACATCCTAGCATGAATGGTATGCTGGCAGCTTATGTTGTTAGCTATTTGCAATGGATGTTAGTTTACCAGTTTGTATAGCTCTGTTATTACATTTTCAATGAAAGACGTTTCCTTGTAAAGTGTCAAAAACGTAGACAGTTATTAGGTTAAAAATTCATTTTTATAGGACATGTGTCTAAAAAAAGACCACGTGACCTTACCACATTGTATTTAAAAAATATTATTATATGGTTTTAAAAACTGTTCAAAAAACTTGTGCATGGCTGAAAAATTTGTTAGTTTTTTTTTTTCGGAATTTCGGGAATTGGGAAATTTTAAAAATTTAGAATTCAGAAATTCACGGTAATTCGGCAATTGCGGTAATTCACGGTAATTTGGCAACTGCGGAAATTCAGCAATTGCGGAAATTTGGAAATTTGCTGTAATTCTGCAATTGCGGTAATTCGGGAATACTGGTAATTCGCAGTAATTTGGCAATTCGGAAATTCGGCAATCGGAACAGCCGAAAATCCGAAATTCGAAAATTACAAAGAACATTTGAAATGATAACTAACTAATAAATAGCTATTAAAATCTAGGTATTGGAATTTCCATGAAAATATGCCTGTCAGTGAAAAAATGTCATAATTAAGTTCACTAACAGCCAAATTTTCAAATAAAGTCCAATACCTATAATTTAATAGTTATTTGTTATTATTTCAAATGTTCTTTCTTATTTCCGAATTTCGGAAATAGGAAATAAGAAAGAACATTTTAAATAATAATAAATAACTATTAAATAACAGGCATTGGAATTCCTTGAAAATATGGCTGTTAGTGATAAATTTTATATTTGAGTTGACTAACAGCCATATTTTCAAGCAAATTCCAATACCTATAATTTAATAGTTAGTTATTATTTCAAATCTTCTTTGTTATTTTCCAATTTTCGGATTTCTGAATTTCCAAATTTTCAAATTTCGGTTGTTCTGATTGCCGAATTACTGAAATTATCACAATTGCAGAATTACCGAATTACCGCAATTGCTGAATTACCGAATTGGAAAAATTAAAATTCATAAAAATTCAGAAATTCGAAATTCGGAACGAAACAAATTGCACAAGCCTACTGTTTAAGGTGACCCCAGGGTTCCCTTCTGGCATATCTACATTGTGTACAAACTGGCATGTTTGAGTTGTACCTTTGTGTCCCCTTAGGGCCGTGTTATACTAGTGATACTGTTGGTGGCAGCAAATTGGCAGCAACAGGATCTGTAAAAAGAGCGCTTGCCTGTTCCTGCAGAATTGTTCCCTCATTGACAACATTTCTGCAGAATCTTGCTCACCAGTTAGGGAGCAGTGACAAAGTGACTGGTTACTGAATCGGCCTAGCTATAGATTAATGCTGTGGCTACTGCAATCCTGCCGCTGGCATATTGCCATCAGGGAAAGGCTCATTAGTGTGACCAAGGTCTAATTCTTCATCTTCCTCTTCGTAATGTTATCAGTGAGTAGGTTTAATGTCAGAAAAAAAAAAGAATAAAATAATTTAAAGTGGAACTAGACTTCAGTTTAAACACATTGCTAGCAGGCAGGAGGAGTAGAAGCGCCAAATGACCCCCAACCTCCCCCCCCCAACCTGCCTTCCAGCAATGGAGTTGATTTACTAAAGGCAAAGAGACTGTGCACTTTTGCAAGTGCAATTGCTCTTTGCAAGTACAGTTGCTCCATAGCTTAGTAAATTAGGGAGAGCTCTGCTGAGTTCCATCATCCAATCATTTTCAAGCAAAAATTCATTTTTTTAAAACATTTTCCTTGCATGTGATTGGGTATTCTTTGTAAAGTGAAACTTTACCTCACTTACTAAGCAACCGCACATTCAAAAATGACAGGCTATTTGCCTTTAACCCCAGAGTTTGTTTGTGAATGTAAACTGAGCTGCGCATGCAGCATCTTATGTCAACCTGGGCTGACCATTCAAGATGGCCAAGAAGCTAAACCTGAAAGAAGTGAAAATGCCAGCAGCAGCGATGGAGCGATGAGGGACATCACAGCTGCCACAGCACTGAAATGGGGTGCGTTGGCAGGTAAGTCTGCCATAATGCACAAATATTGTTCATGCTTGTACATTATGACAAAACTCTGGGCATCGGCACCAGAGTTTAATTCCGCTTTATGAAACACCCCAAAATAAATCATGTGTAATTATAATTACTTTTGGAAAAATGCTGAAGGTATTTTTATTTCTAAAACAAATAATGTATTTTACGTTTCAGCTGTAACACATTAACCTCACAAAACACACTAAATATGTTTTAAATGCAAAGCTGGTTGTCCTCTCCAATTTTCTAGAGAAGTTGCTTGTAATTTTAAAATCTTAAATACAAAAGGCTTAATTCAAAGAGAAATTGCAATCTGCAAATGTAATTCACAATCAAGATCCTCAAAGTAAGTATGACTGCATCTCTGATTGCTAATTTAATCAGTCACCCAGAGCACTTATATGAAGAACCCCAAACACACACAGAATATGTCGTATGAGTGGTATAGGAAGAGAAGCTTTTAAGATTTGCGTTACTTTGGGAATAAACCAATGCGTAACAATAGATTTTAAAGGTAAATCATGGTCAAAATAGAAAATCAACTTTAGACAAAACCTTTTTTCTTTAGTTTTGCATGGAGCAGGGAAGGGTTAGAACCTCTGTTATGTTTTAAAACTATCTAAGCCCATCATGCCCCGCATTATTGTTTTCAATAACATATACAGGCGGTTCCCGGGTTACAAACAAGATAGGGACTGTGGCATACCTTCCAACTTTCTGAGACGGGAACGAGGGACACCTATTAGAAAAAAATATTTAGGCATAGGACACACCCCCTGCCACGCCCCCTTAACCACTTCCATACTGGGCACTTAAACCCCCCTCCTGCCCCGACCAATTTTCAGATTTCAGCGCTGTCGCTATTTGAATGACAATTGGACAGTAAGGCAGCGTTGTACCCAAACAAAATTAGCATCCTTTTTTCCCACAAATAGAGCTTTCTTTTGGTGGTATTTGATCACCTCTGCGGTTTTTGTTTTTTGCGCTATAAACAAATAAAGAGCGATGATTTTGAAAAAAGAACAATATTTTTTACTTTTTGCTATAATAAATATCCAAAAATAAAAAAACAAATTTATTCATCAGTTTCGGCCGATATATATTCTTCTACATATTTTTGGTAAAAAAAAAATCGCAATCGGTGTATATTGATTCGGTTGCGCAAAATTTATAGCACCTACAAACTATGGACATTGGTTTATGGCGTTTTTATTTATTTTAATTTTTTTACTGGTAATGCAGCAGACATGTCGGATGTTTCTGACACTTTTTTTGGACCAATGACATTGATACAGCGATCAGATATTTAAATGTCCACTGATTACTGTATAAATGTCATTGGCAGTGAATGGGTTAATCTGCAGGGGGCAGTGAAGGGGTTAACTGTGTTCCCTGGGTGTGTTCTAACTGTGGGGGGGGCGGGGTTGGCAGGGGCATGACAGATCTAACTGATCCCAGTGACAGGGATCAGTAGATCTGTCATGCCCCCCTCACAGAACAGGAAACCACCGTGTTTACATCGGCGGTTTCCCATTCCGGCTCTTTGTGAGGAGATCGCGGGCCTCCGGCGGAAATCGGGTCCGCCCAACCCGCGGGCACGCTCGCACGGCGTGCGCGGCGCGTGCGCCAACAGCGCCGGCAGGAGCGCGCCCAGTGCGAGCCAAGAGGGGAATGTCTATTGACGGCCTCCCGGCATTTTAGAGCCGCGCTGTAGCCGTCATTCGGCTATGGCGCGGACGCGAGGTGGTTAAAGGAGAATTATACCCAAAAAAATGATTAGGTAAACTCACAAGTGCTTTTTTACCACTACTATTCCTTTATATTAGGTTTTTAAATATACAAATGCAGCAATTTAGAAATTGGATGAAAGGTTTAGCATTGTAAAACACTTTTTGATAGATAAATAGTGCATTTTATATATAGGTATATGCATCAGACCAAAATGAGGGACAAATGAAGAGCAATGAGGGACAGAGGGACATTGTTCCAAATGAGGGACAGTCCCTCGAAATCAGGGACAGTTGGGAGCTATGCTGTAGGTTTTTTCTTAAGTTGAGTTTGTTTGTAAGTCGGAACAGGTACATTTTTTAAGTGTAGTTCCAGTCAAAAGAACTATTTTTAAGATTTTTGGATAGCATAGGGAAGGGTTAATACCCCTGCAACATTTCTATGCTGTCTATGTTTCTGTTCAGAAGATTTCGCCTCACTTCCTGTCCCAATGATAATTGGATTTTGAAAATTTTGTGTTGTTGTGGAAACAAGGATTGGTGATAAAGCATCAGTGGAGACACCTTTTTCCCATAATAACTCTTACAGGAGTGAATTTCCCTTCCTAGGGAGAGATTTCCTCTCACTTCCTGTTGTCTCCCTCCGGCACAGGTTGGGCAGATTCGTTGTCCGCCGGTGACCCGCGATGGCCTGTGACAGAGCCAGAATGGGGAACCGCCGATGTAAACACGGCAGTGACAGAGATCTACTGATCCCTGTACTTGGGATCAGTTAGATCTCTGGTGCTCCTGGCAGCCCAGCCCCCATACAGTTAGAACATTCAGGGAACACAGTTAACCCCTTCACTGCCCCGTGCAGGTTAACCCCTTCCCTGCCAATGACATTTATACAGTAATCAGTGGATATTTAACCACTTCAGATCCGCGCTATAGCCAAAGTACGGCTCCAGCGCGGATCTGAAATGCCCGGAGGACGTCCATGGACGTCCTCCACTGCGCATGCTCCTGCCGATCGCCTTTAGGAGCCTCAGAACGGGGAACCGCCGTTGTAAACACGGCGGTTCCCCGTTCTGTGACAGGGGACATAGCAGATCTACTGATCCCTGTCACTGGGATCAGTTAGATCTGTTATGTCCCGGCCAGCCCTGCCCCCCCACAGTTAGAACACACCCAGGGAACATATTTAACCCCTTCACTGCCCCCTTAGTGTTAACCCCTTCACTGCCAATGACATTTACACAGTAATCAGTGGACATTTAAATTTCTGATCGCTGTATAAATGTCATTGGTCCCAAAAATGTGTAAAAAATGTCCGACATTTCCACCCCAATATCGCAGTCCCGATAAAAATCGCAGATCGCCGCCATTACTAGTAAAAAAAAAAATAATAATAAAAACGCCATAAATCAATTCCCAGTTTGTAGACGCGATAACTTTTGCGCAAACTAATCAATATACGCCGATTGCAATTTTTTTTTTACCAAAAATATGTAGAAGAATATAAATCGGCCAAAACTGATGAATAATTTTTTTAATGGATTTGTACTTTAGCAAAAAGTAAAAAATATTGTTCTTTTTTGCAAAATTATCGCTCATTTTTTGTTTATAGCGGCGATCAGAAATGATGCAGAGGTGATCAAATACCACCAAAAGAAAGCTCTATTTGTGGGAAAAAAAGGACGCAAATTTTATTTGGGTACAACGTCGCACGACCGCGCAATTGTCATTCAAAATGCGACAGCGCTGAAAGCCAAAAATTGGTCTGGGCAGGAGGGGGGTTTAAGTGCCCAGTAAGGAAGGGGTTAAATTTCTGATCGCTGTATAAATGTCATTGGTCCCAAAAAAATGTCAAAAATGTCTGACATTTCCGCCCCAATATCACAGTCCCAATAAAAATCACAGATCGCCCAATGCTATGGAAGTCCCAGGCTTCCATAAGAGCCCTGCATTGGCGTGCGTGGTGCGCTCTGAGGTGAGGTTGAAAGGTACAACTGTGCAGCCCTAACACAACACTACAGAAGCTGAACACCTAGCTTCCATTAGGATTGCCTGTGGTGCTGGTTATTAATCCCACCACCCAGCCCAGGTGGTGCATGCGGAATGCAGGACTGGTCAGGTCAGGGAAGATCTCTCCCCATCAGCCTATTGCATTCCATGCATGGCCTGTTCTTTTTGGGCAGCTGGGCCCAGGGCTATTCTTCTCAGAGAATAGCTGCAGAAACCCCCCCCCCCCTTCCTGTGGGGCAGCAAGGGTGGGTGTGGCCAAATTATATAGTGAGAGGGTCTTAATGGGACATTGTTCAATAATACCAGGAATGCATAACACAGGGTTCAATAGAGTGTAATACACAGCGCTGGGTTTAGCAGACTGTAATACACAAAGCACTGGGTTCAGAAGAGCATAATACACAAAGCACTGGGGTCAGGAGAGCATAATACACAGAGCACTGGGGTCAGCAGACCATAATACACAGAGCACTGGGGTAAGGATACCATAATACACAGATCACTGGGGTCAGAAGACCGTAATACACAGAGCACTGGGGTTAGGAGAGCATAATACACAGAGCACTGGGGTCAGGGGTTTGCTATGCAGAGAGGACACTTCTGCCCCCACATCCAAAGCTCACCTCTGCACCTTTCTATTACAGATCTCTGCAGTCACTTCCTAACCCTCCCCAACAGCTAAGCACTGCATTCTGCTGCTCCAGCTTTGAGTCCTGCTTTCCCACTGCACTCAGCTTTCCAAAAACATACCCCCCCTCAGCTCTGCAAAAATGCCCCCCCCCAGCTTTGCAAAAACAGACACCCCCCCTCAGCTCTGCAAAAACTCCACCCCCTCACCTCTGCAAAAATGGGCCCCCCACCTTACCTCCGAAGCAGTCAGTCTCAGCTTCACACACAGTCCATTCATGGCTCTGTCTCTCGTTCACTGGACAGGAGCAGCCTCCAGCAGTGAGATCTTCCAGCAGGGGGCGTCGGCATTCGAGCACATCAGGCTGTTTAAAAGTGGGACCTAAAATTAGAGACTACATTGAGCAGAATGTCTATCCCTTACTGACCCAACCCACACAGAAATGCGACACCTGGTGCAATCTTTCTCTTACACCGGTGGTGTGTGTCAATTTAGTAAAAATGGTATATTTGACAAAATTCCTTTATTTCTTTCGCAAAACTCCGACGCAGATCCCGAAATCCTTCTTCAAATGAGTTGAGGGAGTGCTAATATCATTTATATGGGGAGGTCGCACCCCTAGGGTGGCGAAAAAGGATACTGTATCTTCCACTGTCGGGTGGGGGACTGGCACCCCCCAACTTCCAGATATACTACTGGGCGGCGGTGCTTGTCAAAACCCAGCAGTCAGACTAGAAGCGGCCACGCTGGGTTCATATGCAGCCCTTAGTAATCCTGTCTTTAGGGGAGCAAAGGCTCACCCTTCTATTACCGAACCTATGATGACTGCGGTCGCAGTGTGGCAGCAAGCGAAGAAGATCTATAGGAAACCACACCACTTCTCGCAACATACTCCTCTATGGGGAAACCCTATGCTCCCACACCTACAAACCATACGGCATCGTCACACTTAAACACTCCATAAAGGACAGTATATGTATGTCCTTCCTGGAATAGTAATAGTGAAATATCTATTCGATACCCCCTTCATTTGAATTCCGTTATTGGTAATTACGACATGCGATGAGAGCACTGTATCTGGAGCCGGTGGTTCTGGAGTCTGATTCAGTGGAAAGGCTGCTCACAGCCGAGGTGATGGGCAGGCCATTGTCTTCTCTGTATCTCTACCTCACAGTAGCCCATGACCTAAAACCTACTAGAACCATGGATAAATGGAGGGCAGACATCCCAGAGCTGGAGGAGGAGGACTGGGAGGACTGTATGTCTACTTTTATACCCTCCCTAATTTCAGCCAGAGACATATTTATACAGCTAAAATTTATACATAGAGTATACTACACTTCACAAAGACTGGCAGATATTTACCCACTACGAGACCCACTGTGTACCAGATGTAGGGCAGAGACGGGCTCTTTCTGGCATATGTTTTGGACTTGACCCAGACTGAGCCCATTCTGGGAGGCCATAGCGGCCACCCTGGAGTCAGTGACTGGTTTGCTTATTACCCCAGAACCCAAGCTGATGTTGTTGAGCTATATGGCAGATATTGAAGGAGACAGATATATTAAACTATGTCTAACCTACACATTATTCTATGCTAGAAGGGAAATTTTATTCCACTGGAGTTCCGCAGAGCCCCCTACTAGAGCAGCATGGCTTAAGGCTGTCAACACTGTACTCCCACTATAGAGAATAACGTATGAGAGCAGGCGTTTGCCTCAAAAGTTTGATAAAATATGGGCTAATTGGAAAATAACTTATTTTACCCATTTTTGTATCCCAGATCTGTTGATCTCAACCAACCTTTTTCAGTCACTTCCTGCCTACATGCACTCTAGTGAATAAAGTTGACCATTGTCAGCACCCCAGTCAGTGGTAAATAATTTGTCTCAACACTCTAATTGCCGCTTTTGCTGGGCAGCTTGGTCTGTTACAGGAAGATAAAAAATAAAAGAGTTGCTGGTCAGGTCAACAGAGAAAATAAAATTAAAAAAGACAAAAAAACAATGTAATACATTTTTGCTTTTGGGTCTGATACTGCTTTGATGAAAGCTACAGATTTACAATGTCTGAAAACAACTTTCGGCATTACATTAACATGTTACAGCTTGAACTGTAGGTAACGATAAAAGACAGAAATTAAAGGGATTGTAAAGGCAGAAGGTGCATTCTGTGCATTAAGATAAAAAAACCTTCTGTGTGCAGCAGCCCCCCTCAGCCCCCCTAATACTTACCTGAGCCAATCTTTATCCAGCGATGTTGCAGGAGTGTCTCAGCTGCCCGGGACTCCCCTTTTTATTGGCTGAGACAGCAGCATGGCGCGATTGGCTCCCGCTGCTGTCAATCAAAGTCAGTCAGCCAATCAGGAGAGAGAGGTGGAAGGGCTGGGTCGCCGATGTGTGTCTGAGCTGATTGATGTGGGGGCACTTAACAGGAGGATCCGGGCCACTCTGTGCAAAACCAACAGCACAGAGCAGGTAAGTATAACATAGAAATAAATCAGAGTTCTATAACCCAAAGACTATAGACTCAAATCTCGGCGCTCTAGGATGACCATGCAGTGAAAATGTAAAATTAAATAAATCAAATCCCCAAAGGATTATGAGATATGTGGTGGAAAAAAGAGCAGCTACTATTAATCAAATCAAATATCAACATAAACAGATAATAATGCAAGCAGAAATAATGTGTATAGCAGCACTAAACAAGAAATAAAGTTCATTTTTTAAATATGTGAAGCAGCTTAATCCACGTATCCAAACCGTCGCCACACCGCATGAGTAGGCTGGGGTTTCCCCCCATATAGAAAGACTCACCGACAGGTAAAAAATAACAAGCCGATTGTTAAAATCCTAATAGGGATGCAGCATCCAGGTCTCCTCTGCTCAATGCAGCAGTTCACCTTACTGTGATAGGAATGGTAAACAATCGCCTTCTTTGAATCAGATTTTTCTTTGAAAAAAAACGCTCACATAGTGCATTACCTCTAGATGATTTATTCAAACACACATGTATCACAAAACCCCTCTTAGGAAATACACTCACATGGTTAAAATTATCACAAGCATATAAAACAGAATGGTAGCATAGCCAAATATAGTCCGCTTTGGACAAATCCGTCTCACTGGCCACACGGCGCAGCGCCAACTTTATATACACAATACAGAAAGGGGCAAACTAAAGCTGATGTAGTTAATCAGAGTATATCCGGTGTATTAAAAACTCAGATAGCTGCACCCACCCTCCTGCCGCATGTATGCATTGTAATTAGGGGGTGGTGCCAAGCAGCAAACAGGCTTACATAATCCTTCTGCCGATCTAAATCGACCTATGTATGTGCAGTTTAACTCCAATTTAAAACTAAACTTTGTCCCACACCTGGCAAAACCTCAAATATTTAATAATTTGCTTGGCACCACCCCCTAATTACTCTGATTAACTACATCAGCTTTAGTTTGCCCCTTTCTGCATGTCATGAATTTGGATATTGTTGAGGGTGTAATGAACGGCGTTATTGAGAACAATATAGCGTGTTCACCCCCTAACAGCTGGCAAACCTTCAGTGAGTGACAAGAGGTGGGGGGACGGCTGTTATGCAGTTAAGGGCTATATCAGCCCTGCAGTCTGCTTGTGTATATAAAGTTGATGCTGCGTCGTGTGGCCACGCCCTCAGACAAAGTGATGACGAAACCTATCAGGAAGTGACCACGCGGCTGTCAGTCATGTATGCTTGGAAGATCCTATCCCGGGAACACCGCTAGGAAAATAAATCCATCGGCGGTGAGACGGATTTGTCCAAAGCGGACTATATTTGGCTATGCTACCATTCTGTTTTATATGCTTGTGATAATTTTAACCATGTGAGTGTATTTCCTAAGGGGGATTTTGTGATACATGTGTGTTTGAATAAATCATCTAGAGGTAATGCACTATGTGAGCGTTTTTTTCAAGGATAAATCTGATCCAAACAAGGCGATTGTTTACTATTCCTATCACAGTAAGGTGCACTGCTGCATTGAGCAGAGGAGACGTGGATGCTGCTTCCCTATTAGGATTTTAACGATCGGCTTGTTATTTTTCACCTGTTGGTGAGTCTCTCCATATAGGGGGAAACCCCAGTCTACTCACGCGGTGTGGTGACGGATTGGATACGTGGATAAAGCTGCTTCACATATTTAAAAAATTGACTTTATTTCTTGTTTAGCGCTGCTATACACGATTTCTGCTTGCATTATTATCTGTTTATGTTGAGGTAAGTATAACATGTTTGTTTTTTTTGTTTTTTTTTAATGAGACTTTACAATCACTTTAAATTATCTCTGTGATCAATACATCACTAACATTATTTTTTAAAGGCAAGCAGAGTAAGTACCTGAATTTGACTTCTTGCAGTCCCCATACAACAGAACTGGTGTGTCAGAGGAAGAGGCAGTACAAGGAGCCATTCAGTTTATATGTTGACAGTGAGATAAGCTCATCACTGTGCTGTTTGTTCTTCCATCATTTTGAAGAACTATTGCAACAAAAGCTAGGTTTTGTTATTTTATTTTTTTGGGGTTATTCATTTTTATCGTGTTTTTCTTTTTTTTTTTTCAACTGATGTTTTGCTTTAATTCAGTGGTTCTCAACTCCGGTCCTCGGGACCCACCAACAGGCCAGATTTTAAGTATTACCTTGGGGAGATGCAGACTAGAACACTGCAATCACTGAGCAGCAAATGATATGACCTGTGATGTATTTTAGTTATCCTGCAAACCTTGCCTGTTGGGGGGTCCCGAGGACCGGAGTTGAGAACCACTGCTTTAATTCTTACATCAGATTTTATTGATTTGGTTTAGATCTACTTTAAGGAAACATGTTTAATTGAATCTGTTGAAAAGTTTCTTACCTGGAAATCTTGCCTGTGACAGCATTTCCTATTGCAGACTGAAAACGCAAAGTCACTGCTTCAAAATTAGCTGCAGTGCTGTTAGACTGCTATGTGAGCTCGTTTAGATGGTCATTGGGCTATCTATTTGATAAACCTGATAAGCAGACTGTCCGGGACAGTGGCTAAGCATTGTCAGCCCACAACAGGAAGTGCTGTTATTGACAGGATCTTTAGGTAAGAAACCTTGCAGCAAATTAAAAAAAAAAATTGCTTTAAAAAAACTATATACACGGAGTCCTGATGCTAAACATACAAAACAGATTTTGGGTTTACATATGCTTTAAATGCTGTCTGCATCCCATTATGGACTTCACTTCTTTATCTCTGCCATTATAGCCTGGCAGCTTCTGGCCTGCCAGAAGCCTGACTTGTTGGGGTTCCAATTGTGGAGCTTAACCTGAGCTCGCTTGAAATCTCCTTTCCTGCTGTAAGAGTTATGATCAGGCTTTAGGCTTGAAGACCAGTTGCTATAGCAGTTGCAGGACTACCACCGACCAGCAGGATAGGTACACAGGCAGTCACCCTGTCAGATGGGGCAGGCTCACCTGAGGTGCGGAATCTAATTGCTAACTGATGTTCACCAGAGCTCCTGATGGTGGAGATGGATTTAGCTGCGTGTTAGTACCAGGTTGCGGTCCTCAGGATCGCCCCACCAGGAGGTGAGCAAGCCGGGGTCTAGTAGCAAATATGTAGATAAGAATCAAACGGAAGTGTGGTCAGTAAACAAGCCAAAAGGTCGGTAGCGAGTAGTTGCAGATTGAGATCAGGCAGAAGAGTAATCGAGGAACAAGGCAAGGGTCAATAACGAGTGGTAACAAAATATGCACGGCAGCAGGGAAGACAAGAGCAAGGCACTGGCTGAGAAAGCACAATAACCTGGCAAGGAGGAAGTGCAGAGACATGGCTTAGATCAGGAAGTTCTTGGGAGGAGCAAAGAGTTCAAGGTTCAGCAGAAGTCAAGGCACAAGGCAGGGTTGTCAAATGGACCAGACAGGGAGCTGTCCAGCATCTCAGGTAGCTTAAAGCAGAGTTCCACCCTGTTAAAAGTCAGCAGCTACCAAAAGTGTAGCTGCTGACTTTTAACAATCGGCCACTCACCTGTCTCTCGTTTCAGCAATGCGGCCACCCGAGGGCTCTCTTGTCTCCCCCTCCCCTCAGTGGCGCTGGCATCACAAGTGTGGGCACCTGGCTTTGGCTTCAAAGCCGGGTGTTCACTGCGCATGCGCGAGTCGCCCTGTGGCTTGTGAATGGCTCAGCGTATCTTCTGGGACCACTGACATGTCCCAGAAGATCGCCGAGAGGGAGGGGGGAAGGTAGACTTCCTTTCCGGAGCTGCGGCTCCAGGGGAGGAAGTGGACCTGGGACTCTGTGAAAACAGGGTTCCGGGTCACCCCCCCCAAAAAAAGACATGCCAATTGTTGCATGTCGAGGGGTCACCTTCTCTTAAAGCATAAGTTCCACTTTTGGGTGGAATTCCGCTTTAACGAGAACAGTCATTGCCAGACATTGCTGAGGTCCCAGGTGCAAGTCCAGGCCCTGACAGTAAGCATGCCTGAGCTCAATATTCTTTATGTTTTACAGGAAGTGCTGCTGATGATTCCTCCATTCCCCTGTAGCATTAGTGATGGTGCTGGTCTTGGGAAAGCACCATTAAACACAAGCATTTAGTTAATTGTCTATTACTGAGCACTGTGATTTAACAGTGGTGGGGAGAGGGGGGCACTATTGACCATGCAAGCTCATCACCCTTAAACATGGGACAAAGTGCTATATGTAGTTTGTCCCCTGGTAGACAGAAGGAATATAACATTTTTGTGGTGAGACATCCTATTTAGTAGCATTATACGTTGCATTACCAAATGGCTTTAGTAACACATATATTTTATATAATTGTTTATAAAAAGTGAAGTTTTCCTTTAATATACTCCTTCTGGGTCTAGAAAGTCTCCAGGTTCTTGATAGAGAATTCTCACTAAGGGTCCTTTCACACGAGCGGATCGTTCAGGTCGGCCTGTCAGTTTTTCAGGCGGACTCGAACGGACGCTCCACTGTCCTCTATGGAGCGACGGATGTCAGCGGTGACATGTCCGCTGACATCCAATCTGCTCCGATCCGCCAAAAACAGACGGATGGAAACCCTATTTTCCATCTGTCTGGCGGATCGGATGAACACGGACAGACTGTCCGTGTTCATCTGATCCTCCATAGAGGAGAATGGAGCTGTGACAGGTCAGTCTCTGGACGGAGTGCAGAGACTGTCCTGTCATCCGCCGGCTTAGCAGGGATAAACGGATGGATCCCCGCTGAGCAGCGGAGCCCATCAAAATGGGCTCTGCTCGTGTGAAAGGGGCCTTAATTTCTCCAGCATTGCTGAGACATACAGTACTGCTCTTGGCAAGATTGTTATTAGGCTGCTCTTTATTCTTCATTTACTGTATGTTATAAAATAATCTATAAATCAAAAAATGCCATAAATCATGAAAATAGCACTAAGCGGTGCTAAAGACATACACTTGAGGTATATAATCAAAAAGATGCAGACATATAGTCCAAATATAGGGATAGGAGGTGCTCGTGAAGAAATAAACCGCTCCAAACAGTCCCAACTCCACTTCACAGTAGAACCAAGGTATATCTCAGAGCGCTGATTTTTAGCTCTCTTCTATTTCACCTAGTGATAACATGCAGGTGTGCAGGTAATACGGGTGGACCCTTACCAGACGGTGTGGCTAGGCACTCATCATGCGCTAGCTGAAATCGCTTTTTGTGCTACTTTGCACTATGTCTTTAGACGACCTCTCATGGGGTTCAGAATAATCGTGGATCATAAAAGGAGTAAAAAAACTCACATAGCATAATATTGTTGGTGACTTTTATTATCCCAAGTAAAACTTCCCATAAAAACAAATGCTGTATAAAACATGAAAATAAAACTCCATACTTTTCACATTGCACTCACTACTGGTTTATATGCTCTTACCAGATAGTGGATGACAAAGCGCTTTATATGTCCTTAGGTTACGGGTGCCGGCCCTCCGCGGTCCTCGGTTGCCTGTCCTGGACTTAGCGTGCCTTGCAATCCTCCAAACTTCTCCGGCCAGCGGAGAGCAAAGGGATGCGTGGCGTCCCTCAGTGAATGGTGCCGTGCAGTCCAATCACGATGCGTTTCGTCAGAGATGACTTCTGCTGGTGATTGACTGCACAGTCTGACGGCATGCTTCTTATACCCGCCCCCCATGATCAGAGTTCCAATCGAAAGAACTGACCCCTCGCATGGAAACGACCGTGGGGCGCCTGCAATCACCTGTACATAAACATGTATTCTGCATATTGTCTGTGCAAAGTTATATATATTGCAAATCACTCTTTCTGTTGTACCTACTCCTATACCTCTGATGTTATTATTACTCAGAGTTTAAATTTTTGTCCATGGGTGATAGTCCTTACTGTATATACATATATTATTAAAGGGACTTATTTCTACTTTTTGCTCCGGTGCTTAACCTTTTTTATTTATTTTTTATTTTTTCTCTCCCTACTCCTCGGAGAAACTAATCTCTCTCCCACTAACAGTCCCTCAAGGGAAAGGTCCCACTGTGTTTCACTCATTAAGAGTGGAAGGTGGGGAGGGGAGAAGAGGGAATTCTCTCCCTCCAAAGTATCCAATTGATCCATACATAATGATATGCTAGTATTCTCAGCGTGATGTGTATTGGTCCTCATAAATCATTATTTCCCAACCAATCATTTTCAGGGGACACCCTGAGAGGCTCTCCTACAGGGAGTCTAACAAGGTGTTCCCAGGGCTTCCCCTAGCACGGAATCCTGAGAATTGTTTTGGCTTATGTTTCCAGCCTATTGTGGGGTTTTAGGTGGTCCATATCGCTCACAGCCCATTAGAGTGGTATTTAGCTTCCTATTTGTCCTTTCTCTTTGAGTGCACACCCTAATCTCTGTTAGACTCAAAGAGGGAGGCTAAAATATGATATCTAGTCCTCTGATTCACCTCATATTTAAGTGTCACTAATAAAAGCGTTAATATCGAGTTCCACATTCAACCCATGGGGGTGTAAACTGCCCATGAGGTAAATCCAATAGGTTTCTCTCCGAGAGAGATCCCTAATCCTATTGGACCCCCTCCACACTGGAAAAACCGTTTCAATACCACAGAACCTCACCAGTGAGGGGTCCCTGTCATGCTTTTCTCTAAAGTGTAATGAGACATTGTGATCCTTAAAACCTTTTTTGATGTTTGCCAGGTGTTCTCCAATTCTAATTCCTAATTTTCTTTTTGTGCGACCTATATAAAAAAGACCGCAAGGGCACCAGAGCAGATACACTACATGTGTTGTGTTACATGTTATATAATCCTTTATTTGGAACGTTTTACCATCCCGGTTACTAAATTCCTGTCTCTGATTGTTCAATCCCTTTGTCCATCTGCAGGCTTTGCATTTTTTACATGGAAAATATCCACATTTGTTGGTAGGGAATTTCTGTGGGCCTGGGGCATCTAATATTTTCTTTACTATGTGGTCCCCAAAGGACGGGGCCCTTCTGTAGATGAATTTAGGGGAATCTTTTAGGTATGTGCCCAGATGACGGTCCATCTGTAAGATGTGCCAGTGTTTTGAAAAAATATTTTCCACTTCTCTATATTGAGTGTGGAAATCCGATAAGAACTTAAATTGATGGGCCTTATCCATAATTGACTGTTCCTTGTTGTTTAATAAGTTCTCTCGTGGGGTATCTGATACTTCCTCTCTTATTTGGTTCAATCTATCTGTATGGTATCCCTTTTGTTCAAATTTTGTTCTCAGATTTTCTGATTGGATGTAATAATCAGAAAGCTCACTGCAATTTCTACGAACCCTAAGGAATTGTCCTTTTGGGATGTTTTTAATCCATGATGGATGATGACCGCTTTTAATGGACAAAAAGCTGTTACGGTCCGTAGGTTTGAAATAAACTTTTGTTTTGAGGGATGTTTCTAACCTTTCTATGGTCACATCCAAATAATCTATCGCTGTGTCGCTGATGGTATAATCAAGTCTGATATTTTTATTATTATGGTTCAAGTTTGTCATAAATTCTATGGCCTCATCTCTAGACCCCCTCCATATTATTATCAAATCATCTATATAGCGACGATAAAACATCATCTGGGTTATCGGTATGGCATAAATGACCCTGTCCTCCCATTCTGCCATAAACAGGTTGGCGATGCTGGGGGCAAACTTGGCCCCCATAGCAACGCCAACCTGCTGAGTGAAGAAAGAATTATTGTACCAGAAATAGTTGTGTGATACACAAAAGTCCAGAACTTTCCCCAAGAACTTTTTTTGTGCGAAGGTGATATCCTCCCGCCTACTCAAGGCCCAGTTTAGAGCTAGAATGGCGTCTTCATGTTGGATTACGGTGTACAATGATGACACATCTGCCGTTATTAGCAGAATGTTGTCATCTTTGCTGAAGGTAATTGTTGTAAGGGATCTTAACAAGTCTTTAGTATCTTTTAGGAAGGCTTTAGTTTGACTTACGCTGGACTGTAAAAAAGCATCTAAGTATTGTCCCAATCTGGCGGTTACCGACCCAATGCCGTTCACTATCGGCCTGGGAGGGGGATTTGTTGGATTTTTATGGATTTTGGGTACGGTATAAATGACAGGAATACTGCAGAAGCTGGGACTTAAATATCTTTTTTCTTTTTTGGTGATTGCATACGTCCTATAGCCTTCATCTACTAAAGCATACAATTGTTTCTTGTATGCTTCAGTTGGATCTTTTCGTAATCTACTATAAAATAATCTATAGCTAGGTGCTGGGCTAAATCAATATAGAGAAAGAGATGTGGGGGGTAATTTACTATAGCGCTCAGGCGCACATTTGCGTAACTGTGCGATATTTAACGGCAGAAAATGGCAAATAGCGGTAAATTGCGCACAAATGGAAATCACAATAGAGGCAGCAGCAAATAACTCCCAAACTCAAATTTACTATAGCTCCAAGGTCACAGATAACGCCCAAATCCTTACTCTACTCAAGACCTGGAGTAGTGAAAATAGAAATAATGTTTACAGCATGATCTGATCCCCTAAATTGTACTAAAATATGCGGTATATTGTTTAAAGATGATCTGCTTTTAAACTGTGTGAAAAACAAAAAAATTGTATCATACTTACTGTAATTTTCTTTTCCTGGTGCCTATCCATGGCATCATACCTGTGACAAGCTCCGCCTTGGCTCCTCCCTCAGGACTAGTGAATATTATAAAAGAAAACGGCTAGTACCCTCCCAGCATTCTACGTAATATAGCATACCAAGGGTGGGATTGTATGCTGCCATGGATAGGCACCAGGAAAAGAAAATTACGGTAAGTATGATACAATTTTTTGTTTTCCTGGTGCCTCCATGGCAGCATACCTGTGACAAAATAACTAGCTGAAATGGGTGGGATGATTCATAGTAAAAAATGTATTTGAAAAAAGGATTTGTGCCAGTTTCTACAGATGAGAAAGCTGCAGGATCTACTCTGAAACATCTCATAAGCTCATGTTGAGAGGATCATGATGCTACCCCTCAGATTGTTTTGATGTATACGTCTGCTCTGACTGTCCAAGAAGAAGAAAACAAGTGCGTGGTATACAGCCCAATTGAAGAGGGGCTCTAGGCCCCTAGACCTTTACACCTTCTTAACCACTTCAGCCCCGGAAGGATTTCCAGCTTTAGGACCGGAGCCCTTTTTGCGATTCGGCACTGCGTCGCTTTAACTGAAAATTGCGCGGTCATGCGACGTTGTACCCAAACAAAATTTGCGTCCTTTTTTTCCCACAAATAGAGCTTTCTTTTGGTGGTATTTGATCACCGCTGCGTCATTTCTGATCGCCGCTATAAACAAAAGAAGAACGACAATTTTGCAAAAAAACCCAAATTTCTTACTTTTTGCTAACATACAAATCAAAAAAAAATATATAAAAAAACATTTTTTTTCATCGGTTTTGGCCGATTTATATTCTTCCTCATATTTGTGATAAAAAAAATCACAATCGGCGTTCATTGATTGGTTTGCGCAAAAGTGGTCGCGTTTACGGATGATGAGAATTCATTTTTGGGGTTTTTATTTATTTATTTTTTTTTACTAGTAATGGCGGCGATCTGCGATTTTTAGCGGTACTGCGATATTTCAGCGGACATGTCGGACGATTTTGACGCTTTTTTGGGACCATTGGCATTTATACAGCGATCAGTGCTATAAAAATGCACTGATTACTGTGTAAATGCCATTGGCAGTGAAGGGGTTAACCTGCAGGGGGTGCTCTAAGGGTTAACAGTGTTCCCTGGGCGTGTTCTAACTGTGTGGGGACTGCCCTAGCTGGGGAAGGGAAGTGGTCACAGCCTCCGTATACAGGAAGGCTGTGATCACAGCCCTTCCCCCTTCACAGAACGGAGGTCCGTGTTTACATACACGGACCTCCGTTCCTTCGCTCCGGGGGGGGGGCCATCGCGGGTAGCCGGCGGCAATCGAAGCCACCGAACCCTCTCCTTGGCCCTCCCCGAACACAGTGAGCGCGCGGGCGCGCCTCCGGCGGTGCGCGCGCGCTCACTAGGCTCGGTCTCGCGGCCGCCGTCGCATGACGGTGATTTGCGCTCACCAGCCACCTTGTCGCCGTCAGATGCCGATCGGCGGTCGGCAAGGGGTTAAACAATTTGATTATCCATGGAACTATTGTACTGGAGCAGGGATCTGCAATCTATCCCCAGCTGCTGCAGAACCACATATCCCATGAAGTATTGTAAATTACTAATATTCAGACACAAATGTTGGATACTGTAGTTCCAGAATGGCCGGAGGGCCACATTCCGGAGGCCTCCGTTCCAAATGACGCTTCTCTGCCCCTGTTTTTTTTTTGGAGTATTCCAAATAGGTTAGATGAGAAGTCTGAAGGGAGTCGTGGCTTGAAAAAAAGTCATGTTGTCTTCGTAAAGATCGAAATTGGATCTGAAAAGATTAGCAGGGCCCAAGGCTCGGAGATAGTAGAGGAAGAGGAGAACTTAGGGATGAATCCATGTACTGTTCTAAGTCTAATCTTATCCAAGCGCAAAAAGAAAATAATATTGTCTTCTAATCCCAGAGCCTGAAGCTCTAATGCCATCGCCACAAAGATGAAAGGATGGGGCAGAAGGCTGTTTGGATAAGGGTTCCAGAGCGATAGAGAAGTCCCAAGTGGGAAAGATTTGTTTTAACACGTGAGCCTATCTTCTTGTCTGCTGTGAAGAATTTGATTTATTAAAGGATCTTTGGCCCATGTCTTGTTGTCATAGCCGAGATTACCACCAGCTATACCCTTAAGATGCGTAATCCTGATCCTAAGTCATGGTCTGCTTGCAAGTAGTCAAGAACTTGGGAGGAAGATAGTACATCAGAATTGAGGAAGTTTTGCTGTTAGCGAAAGATCTAAAAACGTATTCCAAACCTTATCATTCGCATTGTTCGTTGAAGGCTCCTGTAGTTTGAGCAGAGTTGAAAACAACTCTAAGGGAACTTCCTAATGATTAAAGACTCTGTTTTAAGATCTTAATGTGAAGGCTCAATCTGTGAGGATTCTGATAGGTGTGATTAGTGTTGAGCGAACCCAGACTGTAACGTTCGGGTCCGTACCGAACTTTCGGGTGTCCGTGGCACGGACCCGGACATTTCAAAAATTGTTCGGGTTCGGTCCGGGGTTCTGCTATTTTACTCCACGTGTTGAGAAGCTGCAGGGCAGCCAATCAACAAGCGTTTCACTGGTTTGCCCTTAGAAAACATCACAGCCATGCCTACTAATGGCATGGCTGTGATTGGCCAGTGCATCATGTGACCCAGCCTCTATATAAGCTGGAGTCACAGTGCTGCAGTCACATGCTCCTTGGGTTAGTTCGAAAGTCGAAGGAAAGGGATGTGATTGGGTTCCTCGTACACTGACGTCGTGACACTGAGGTCGAATATATCTCCGACCCAGTGTACTACGTGACCGGTTAGTGTCGGTACGGTAATCATCCGTACCGACACTACAAAAGATTCCCGTTTGGTCACTTTGCGAACAACTAACCGACGGGACGTCGAAGAGTTGTGCACCTCATTTTATCGTCTTGGGGCCTGGCTTGGGCTTGTTAAAAACTTTACAGGCCCAGGCACGGTGCCTGTGGGCTTTCAAGCCATGCCTGGGCTTGCAATGTCAGACCCAAGCGAGTTGTGATTAGTGTGGATAGTCTTAGGAGTGTCTAACTCGGAAGTGTAATTCTAGAATTTTGTCTC
>BLSH010427592.1:389343-401862 GCA_018402905.1 Glandirana rugosa | reverse complement strand
GTGTTCTGGCTACAGTCTCTGTGTCCTGTATAAAATACCTGTGTCCTGGCTACAATTCCTGTGTTCTGGCTACAGTCTGTGTCCTGTATAAAATCCCTGTGTCCTGGCTACAATACCTGTGTTCTGGCTACAGTCTCTGTGTCCTGTATAAAATACCTGTGTCCTGGCTACAATTCCTGTGTTCTGGCTACAGTCTGTGTCCTGTATAAAATCCCTGTGTCCTGGCTACAATACCTGTGTTCTGGCTACAGTCTGTGTCCTGGCTAAAATCCCTGTGTCCTGGCTACAATACCTGTGTTCTGGCTACAGTCTCTGTGTCCTGTATAAAATCCCTGTGTCCTGGCTACAATACCTGTGTTCTGGCTACAGTCTGTATCCTGTATAAAATCCCTGTGTCCTGGCTACAATACCTGTGTTCTGGCTACAGTCTCTGTGTCCTGGATACAATACCTGAGTTCTGGCTACAATTCCTGTGTTCTGGCTCCCTGTCCCTGTGTTCTGGCTACAATTCCTGTGTTCTGGGTGCTGCATTTGCCACCCTAGGCTTATACTCGGGTCAATAACTTTTCCCAGTTTTTTGTGGTAAAATTAGGTGCCTCGGCTTATATTCGGGTCGGCTTATACTCGAGTATATACGGTATATTAAATTGCATGCCCAAGGACTTGACAGGGTATTTATTGCTTCTGCCCAAGGGTGAGGTAGATGTGAAATATATCTCCGCAGCTTGGTATTGCTTGCTGTAGCAAAAGTATGCAGTTTGGAAAAACCCCATTGGCCCACAATCCAACCGAATAGGATGGGATAGGTGATTGGCCTCTGTTTTCTAAGTGGGCTGGAAGATAGACTACTCTTAAAGCAGAGTTCCACCCAAAAGTGGAACTTCTGCTTTAAAAGAAGGTGACCCCCCGACATGCCCTAATTGGCATGTCATTTTTTTTGGGGGGGGGGGGACCGTGGACCCTGTTTCACAGGACCCACGGTCCACTTCCTCTCCTGGCGCAGAGGAGCCGGAAGCAAGTTCACCTTCCCCCCTCCCTCTCGGCGATCTTCTGGGACATGTCACAGGTCCAAGAAGATAAGCCGAGCCATTCACAAGCCACAGCACGACTCGCGCATGTGCAGTGAGCACCCGGCTTTGAAGCCAAAGCCGGGTGCCCACACTTGCGATGCCGGCGCCGCCGAGGGGAGGGGGAGATGAGCGAGCCCTTGGGAGGCCACATCGATGTAACGAGGGACAGGTGAATGGCCGATTGTTAAAAGTCAGCAGCTACCCTTTTGGGTGTCCTGGCTACAATACCTGTGTTCTGGCTACAGTCTGTGTCCTGGCTAAAATCCCTGTGTCCTGGCTACAATACCTGTGTTCTGGCTACAGTCTCTGTGTCCTGTATAAAATCCCTGTGTCCCTGTGACCCTTTTGGTAGCTGCTGACTTTCAACAGGGTGGAACTCCGCTTTAAGTCCTTCAAATTCCCTTCTGCCCAAATGAAGATGGGTTCCACTTCCTTCAGGAACTGTTGTGGGTTCTGTCTTGGTGATGTATGTATAATATTGCGGCTCTATTGTCTATCCAAATCAGAACTGACTTGTCCTTGATTTGGAAGAGCAATGCTGCCAATTCGAGATAAGCCACCTGGATTCCCAGGATATTTGCGATGATGTCTGCCGTATTAAATGCCTATTTCTCTTGAACCAACGTCTGGCTGCAATGTGCCTCCTAGCCTATTGCATTGGCGCCTGTGGTAACGGTGGTCCAGAAGCCATGCCTTAATGGATGTGGTTTTACAAGCATCTCCCTGTTTGTCCACTAGGGCAGACCCTTGTACATCAAACTTATTTGATATATGGACTGGGATAGATGGTTTGCTCGATTTCTTCAAGAATTCTAGATAAAAGGTGCCTGAGGTATCCAAGTGTCCATGGGACCATCTGGATACAGGTAGACAAAAAATCCTATTAAGTTGAGTTAGCTTGAGGCTGTTAGGTAGGACCATGTCCTCACTCTCTTTATTTTCTGAATAATCGCCCACTTTCTGAGATGGTAGGGACACCATCCCATTTGCGGTATTGAATAAGACATCTAATCTGGAGAAAAGATGACTCCTTTGATGATTTACCATCCAGCCGTATCTTGATAGTGTAGGCCACGGCCTCCATCTCTGTTCCACTAGCTGGGCTGGATCTTTTGATAAGAGGAGGATATCATCACATTAGTGATAAGGACTGCGACCCAGTTCTCGTAGAGAAGCTTGGATAGTGATCCGAGCTCCCGTGAGAGCTCTGAAAGAAGTGCAAGGTCCGAAGGGGAGGCTCTGGGAATTGCAGAAAGACCTATTTGATCGAAAAACCCAGGTACGCCTGTAACAGTTACAATATAGGTGTGTGCGAGTAAGCATTCCTGAATCCCTGGGTACTTCTAATTTTGTTGTTCTGGGAGATCAGGTCTGACCTTTTTCCTGTGACAGAAACAGCTTTCTGTAACCTTTCTTCAAAGAGTGTTTTACCATCAAAGTATTTAGGCTAGGTTTCCACTATTGCGACCCCAAAGTCGCGCGATTTACAGTACAACTCTGATGTGACCCTGAGTGCAGCTCTGACCCAACTTTGAACTCTCTGGATCAAAGTTGCATCAAAAGGATGGAACAAAGCCATGCAGGAGCCTTCCCAATGACCTTCAAAGTCGCATATATAGGAACAGGTGCCACTAAACATAATGGGCTGTGATCTGTCATACGACCCATACGGTAA
Source organism: Glandirana rugosa (assembly GCA_018402905.1). Classification (NCBI taxonomy): domain Eukaryota; kingdom Metazoa; phylum Chordata; class Amphibia; order Anura; family Ranidae; genus Glandirana; species Glandirana rugosa. Next base: position 399,117 of record BLSH010427592.1, on the reverse strand, counting down.
GTTGCACCAGTTGAATCGTAGCCCAAACCAACTTTTGCAGACCAATTCAGTTGGCAATGGGATGGCCCCGGATGCTCTGCATTTTCAGGGATTTGGGAATTGATGGACATGAAGCACTGTGACTTTTCCACAGATGCACCCTTGCTGCTTGCATGATATCCTGATCTGGATGGTCTGCTGGTTGGGGCTTTTATATGTTGCCTTGATGTCCACTTGGACTTCTTTTTACATACATGGCTGAAGTACATAAACGTACCGGCATAAGTGAAAACAAATTATACTATTCACAACAGCGCATTATTAGATCAAACCATAAAGTGCAAGTGGAGAAAAATTAATTTAAAATATATATAAAATGCAAAGTCCATCGTCCATCATAACTTTAACAATCTGATTGTGTAAAAGTGAATTCAAAGCATCCAACACCAATGAAAATTCTTCCACCGGGGATAAAAGTGCAGAGAACATCCAAAAAAACCGAGGTTCGCCAGAAATCTGATTATAATCAGCTCATCAGATGTGTAATGCTGCAAAGAGGCACAATGTCTCCACACCCAACTCTATACTCCAAGCCTGCCTCGGAAGGCCAGATCTTCTGGAAATGCCTGCAGGAACAGGCGTTTCCTGGAGATCCGGCCGTTTGGGGCAGGTGTTGTGGGCGACATGTACTGAACTTGGAATGTTGCTGCTCTCAGCATACATCCCCCTGTGAAATCCAAGAATGCTCTTATGCCTATACCTATCATAGCTCTTTTGACACCTGTGGGTTTTGAGTACCTTTGCAGCCCTAGAGCTTGATGAGCCTTGCTACGTACCACACCCTCATAGTTACCATTAGAACCTAGAGCCTTCTGTGGAAATCCTGTTTACCTGCCTGCTTTACCTCAGTGTCAAACCATATTATATTCTATACCCTATGTTTCTATATATATTATCTGCGGCTTGGAGTATAGAGTTGGGAGTGGAGACATTGTACCTCTTTCCAGTATTACACATCTGATGAGCTGATTATAATCAGATTTCTGGTGAGCCTCAGTTTATTTGGATGTTCCCTGCACTTTTATCACCAGTGGAGGAATTTTCATTGGTGTTGGATACTTTGAATTCATCACAGTAAAATCAGATTGTTCAAGTTATGATGGATAACCTAAAAAGATGCTTTTATTAATTCATTCGTTTTTCTTCTTTGTAGTTTGGTGACACGCGCTGTTTATGCTATACCTTCCTACATACACTCCTGAGGAAGTGGTATAAAAGACAGTGAAACATGTAGAGTTAAGACAGAGTTGTTATAGAATGTTTCCACAAGCATCACCTTAACCGTGATTTTGAGAGCCACTTTATCACCCAAATGTGTCTTGTGTCACAACTTTGCATGTTTCCCCCCTTTCTATAAAGAATGTCTTGTATGTCGTATCAATAAAATTATTTTTTATATATATTGTCTACTTCAAGTCATATGGTACCGCCAAAGTCCACTTAGCCTCCTTTAAACCCAAATACTTCCATTTCGATTTAGGACATAGGTACCCCATATTTTCTCATGTTTACTACATGGAACTTTCTCAAATTCATAGTCTGTAATGTAAGCAAGTTATTTTGGGACTTTAAATTGGAAGCTCATTGCAGCCAGGGACTTGGACATTTCAAATTGTAGGGTCTACACTGCACAGGTACATCTGGTTAGAAAACTGTTGTTTGGATCAGTGTTTCTCAACTCCAGTCCTCAAGGCGCCCCAACAGGTCATGCTTTCAGGATTTGCCTCAGATGAAATGGCTGTGGTAATTACTAAGGCAGTGAAACTGATCAAATCCCCTGTGCAAAATAATGGCAAGCCTGAAAACATGACCTGTTTGGGGTACTCGAGGAAAGGGTTGAGAACCATTAACTTAGAATTTTGTCCTGGAGTTACACTGATCTGATGAACATAGCCAAGGGTTAACACAGCAAATAGTATTAGGTATTGCAGCCCCTCAGGTGAAATCAATTTGAACAAACAGATTGAAAGATACTGGTGGGCGTGTACTTCTATTTGGGCGTGTATCAGTGTGCTAGCTTATATAAAGGACTTCAATAGGGGGGTTGGTTTGGCCTGACAAGAGGCCAGGTTTTTTGCTCTGGTTTTTGTGGGATAAAGGAATGATATTGTGTATAATGACAAATGCCTCAATAGGCACCTCACTAGGTGAACACCTATGCAATCCAATTATGATGCGGAACAAAAAAAGGGCCCTGTGTGAGTTTGGTCCGACCGTCATGCAATTTCAGCCATGTGATATGCGAGCTGAAATGGAGGTGTCATTAACTTTGCATTGACACTCCCCTCAGTTTGCATATAGCAATGTGAACTGCCATGTGAGTCAGGTGCGATGCGGAAACCCGTAGTGGATTTGCAGGGTTCCCGCATCGCACTAGTGTGAGCACTAATGCTAGTGTGAGCCAATGCGTCATCCTCTCATTTATATTTGCATAGTCCTTACAGATATACATCAGCAGAACAAATGCAGGAAGTGTAATGTGGATGTAAACAGGAAGTGATGTATGCACATGGGCTGAAAGAAAATGTGTGGTGACTCCAAATAAACAAATCAATGAACCACACCCACACCAAATATAGCTACCACATCCTCCCCCACATTGATCAAAAATGTAATTTCAACTTGCTTGTGGCTATAATGTATTGTCGCCCCCCAATCCATACCAAGTCCTTTGGCTCAGGGATGGATTTTAAGGGGAAGCCCACGCCAATTTTGTTTTACAAAAGGGCAGGGGATCCCCTCAAAATCAATGGCAGACCCTTATCTGAGCATGCAGCCTGGAGGTGAGGATGGGGGGACAAGCGAGGGCCCCCCCTGGACCATACCAGGCCACATGCCTTTAACATGAGGGGGGTGTGTGCTTTGAGGCGGGGGGCTCTGCGCCCCCTTACCCCAAAGCACCTTGTCCCCATGTTGATGGGGCCAAGGGCCTCTTCCTGACAACCGTGGCTGGTGGTTGTAGGGGTCTGCAGTTGGGGGGCTGATCGGAATGTGGAAGCCCCCTTTAACGAGGGGCAACCAGATCCTGGCCCCCCTATGTGAATGGGTATTGGGTACATTTTACCCCTACCCATTCACCCTAAAAGTGTAAAAATGTTTTAAAAAATTTAGTAAAAAAAAAAGTGTCCCGCGATGTACATCCATGGTCAATAGGGATGGTCCCCCCGGTTCGAGTCAAATGCATGTTTGACTCATACATTGGGGGCTCGCCTGTTTCGGCGAATTCCGAACATTATGGGGCGTTCGTGGGAAATTTGAGCGCCCCATAATGCAGTGAAATTGCGGGGGAATGCGTCTGCTGATTGGCCAAAGCATGAACATGACCTGCATGCTTTGGCCAATCACAGCATGCTCTGCTGTGAGAGCCATGATTGGCCAAAGGCAGGGTATCGCTACCATAAATGTACTCTGGCAGTGTAGTTCAGCCCTCGGTAGATTAAACTTTACTACTGCTCACTGCTGCACATGAGGTGGCTTTACTACTGTTTATGCTGATCTGGACGCCAAATTTCATCTTATGCTTAGTCCCTACCATTAATCGCTTTGTATGCCAAAATTACTATGGTTAATCCATTTTATGCTTGCCTAGTTACCAACCATATTGATTGACAATATGCTAAGTTTGCCTTTACTACCTGGTTTGGTGCCCATTTTGTTTGATATAGCACTATTATTGGGCACTAAATATTACTTTGAGTAAATTCTGGTGATATTGTGTATTTGTACATTCAATCTGCTGTATCAGAGGGGCTGAGGTTCTGAAAGTGTTACTAAACCCACAACAATAAAATCAGTCTGTATATGCAGTAAAGCATGCTTGTTATATTCACTGTGGAACCTAAGGGGTTAATCCTTCGCATTGTGTAAAAGGGCTGTTTTATCCTGTCTTCTCTGATCCTCCCCTTCTTCCTTTGAACTCAATCAATCTCCTCATAAGACAGCCTTAGCAGTCACCATGCACATGCTCAGTTTGGTGTGTAGAGAGGTTTTTTTCTTGGAAGGGTGTATGTGAACAGCACAGGACCAATCAGCACTGTCCAGACTGAGGGGCAGGGCTCCTGCAGCCTCATAGTACAGTCAGAGTAGAATGAAAACTCCTCATACAATCTTTAACCAGACACTGCTAGAAGTCACAAGACTGCTATATACTGCCGAAGAGAAAGTGTATTTAGCAGTTTATATTTACATAAATAATTGCATTTCCTTGTTCTGTGTACTGTGGGAGACCAGATACAATGAATGCAGGGTCTTGGGTTTAGTAGCACTTTAAGAAGGTTGAGGACCGTGACCCATCCTATCCAGCGGCTCCTACAGGTGTAGCACTACAACTCCATTACATAAGTGCAGAGTATTATATCAATCCATGTTGGTCATTATTAACAGAACACTGTGTTCTCAGTTTCAAGGAAATCCAACAGAAAGCTAAATGCCTCTTTCTATATAATACTACAAAGCAGTGGTGGCCCGTCCATAGAGGGCACACGGGCGCCCCCCCATCCATGCATCCGGCCCCCTGATTTACCTATCAGGGCACCGGACTATGGATTCTAATGGGGGGGGGGGGGTTTAAGCACCTAATTAGAGCCTGAGGCTCTAATAGGCTTCAAAAAAGGTTTTTTTGAAGCCTATTAGAGCTATCGTCACCCTGTTACGTGACAATAGCGTATGAATTTTCGCTATTCTCACACTAAAGTTCCTCCCCGCCAATCAGGAGGCAGGTTGTGAGATCTTGCCATGCCTGCATAAAGGTCTCATGATGTCTTATGATGTATCTTGATGGATTTTTATCTTCAATAAAGTAATCACCGCTGCTTCATAACTGGAAGTGCGGTCAACCTTTCTTGAACCCTTGGCTCTTATCCAGGCTTTGGACTGGACCTGCACCACAAGGTTGAGGGGAACAATCATCCCCACCTGGAGCAGCACAGCTCTGTCTTTGTTTCAGGTCGTGAGACCTATTTCCCCATTGACCAAAGCATCAGACGATCCTATTGGATGCCTAGCACTTTGGCGGAAGAGGAGATACACAGCGGAGGAAGCTTGAGGAGCAGACACCGGAACCGCCGCTGCCCACTCTCAAGGAGAGGAGGAGAGGACACCACAGCCCCGCCACTGCAGGGGAGGAGCCCCGCCACTGCAGGAGAGCCCCGCCACACGAGCAGGTAAGTGCCGCCAGACCGGCCGTGTGTGGAGGGATGGTGCTGTTATTCTAAATAAAATCCAACGGCTTGGTCATGGCAGGGTCATGGGTGAGTCAAAGTAGTTCTACTGTACATGAAAAGGGAACTGTAGCTACAGTATCTAGAAAATAACATACAATACAGACGATTATGTTTTTTTATATTATCGCCATCTAATTTCTCACCTTATACTGTGTGACCTAAATTTCTTTTCAAAAGTTAACCTGTGCCAAGCTGTCTTGCTCCAGAGAGGTATTACAGGCACTGATTGGGGGAGTAATTCAGGAAAACACACTAGCCATGTTTCACCCACCCAGTACTGCCCTCTACATGGTTTGTAAATTTAATGTTACAATGGACAAGAGATTGGATAGAAGGACTGGCTGTAGCTGCAATATTGTATCTCACAGCGGCTTCTGCAAACAGTAGCTACACACATTTCGCTGCCAGGATTATTAGTATGGAAAACTACAACTGTTTTCAAAACCTAGGAATTCTCAGGTAATAAATGCATTTTAGAGTGTAACAGGCCAACAGTAATAAATATATCTCATAAAGCTTTAAGAAATCGTAAATGATTATGGCTCGTAGCATTGTTCCACACTGACAATGCGTTTCCGGTAGCTCATCTCAGACAGGACTACCCCCATTTCCAGGAGAGTGTTAGAATCTATTCAGAGGCCTGCATTCATTTATGAATTTTAGCTCTCTTAATTCGTAATTGTAAAACCAAGTGGTTAATCCATTTATGGTCTAAAATAAATCAAATAGGCTTATTGAAAGTGGATCTTCAATACATCTGAGCACCAGAAAAAAAATATACTATTTTATTCATTTTTAATATTCAAAGCAAACTCCCCCATCCATCCACGTCTCCATGATTTATTTTGTTGAGAAATCACTTTGAAAAACACCCCCCTAGCATTTCTGCCCGTGGCCATCTTGAGTAAGGGTAAATGATTTATGCAGTATTTACTTATTGGAATCCACCCTGCATGCAGTCAAGAGAGTGTGCTTAGCTGAGACAAGCCCTCCTCAATTCCTCCCCTCCTGAAGACTCCTTGGATGTATGACATATAGTTTGCCTAGGCAAGAAACCAGGAAGTAACTGAAGAAATGTAAAAGAAACCCCCAACAGTAAAATCTGTCTGTATATAAAGCATAACATGCTTGTTATACTCATGGTGGAACTTAGGGGGTTAATCCTCAGCATTGTTTAAAAAAGGCTTTTTTATCCTGTATGCATAGATTCGTCCCTCCTGCACTGTTAATCTGAGCAAGTCTATATAATACATAGCAGGGGGGTAAAGCAGCACATGCTCAGTTTGGTCTCAGATGCTGGATAGAACATTTCCGGTTTCAGTTGAACTGTTCAGGTCACATGATATTGACATCTCACATGTGGGCGTGTATACAGGCTGTAGTGGAAATCTCCTCCTACTTGAACACACAGCTATGGACAAAATGTGCAGGTTATCAGGAAACTGTGGTATATAGAGCCTTCAAAACAGCATATAGTGGCAATATTTCAATGTAAAAAGAAGATTTATAAGCTGTGGGCACTGTGTGTGTGGGGGGGGGGGAGCAGATGGGTTTAGTACCACTTTAAAACAAGTAAACATGATATACTTTCCTTTCTATTCACTAATGCTAGTAGCATGAGGATTCAAAATAATCCATATTGATTAGGAGACTGAAGTTCCACTTTAATAAGACGGTGCATTATGCAAAGTTGAAGTGATTTTTTTTTCCACCAAAATCAATCACTAAAAGATGAATTCTGGTTGGCTGATTTTGAACTTTGGTCTCTGCTTAAGTGAATATGCTTGTTGGACAGAAATATTGAAATTTACTATCAAATATTTGGAAGGTACTGGCCAATTTTGCTTCACAACAATCTATATAGTTGCAAGAATGATTTGTTTCACTCGTGACCACTGGGGGATCAAAATTCCACGTCAGTCTTAATTTTCACATAAGTCTAGTTATCTCAAGCTGCCAGACTGATGTAAGCAGCGCTTTCTGCAATTTTTTAAAAACAGTTTTATATTGCAGTTCAAGGCTTACTGCACATACCCACCCAAATTCCAGAATAAATGACAATGATGAATTACAATGTGTGTTCAAGGTCAGTTCCAACACCCTGTGTGTGGAATCAAATAGAAAACACAAAAATAGATCAGACATTTTAATCCCAGCACAGGCACACAAAACCTAAGAATCACTTGTGTTCCTCATTAAATAACAGGCATTACCAACAAAATGGAACAAAGAAATGCACCCACCAAGATTACCGATAAGGCCTGACAAGTATTAACCACTTAAGGTCCGAGTGAAGATTTAATGGTTGCCATGGATCTTAGGTTATTTTCACATATGTGCATTTTAATACAGCGTGTTTAAAGAAAATTCTGTTTGCTGCATCTTTGGTATGGTTTCTAGCAAATAAATTTCCATGATGGTGATTGGTAATGCACGTGAATTGCATATAAAACACAACTAAATACAGCACATTACACTGCACTGTATAATACAAATAATATTGCATAGCTTAATGCGGACCACATATCAGATTTTTCATGTTATGTGCATGTAGAGTATCTCACAAAAGTGAGTACACCCCTCACAGTTTTGTAAATATTTTATTCTATCTTTTCATGTGACAACACTGAAGGCATGACACTTTTCTATAATATAAAGTAGTGAGTGGGCAGCTTGTATAACAGTGTAAATTTGCTGTCCCCTCAAAATAACTCAACACTGAGCTATTAATGTCTAATATGCAGGCAACAAAAGTAAGTACATCCGTAAGTGAAAATGTCCAATCTGGGCCCAAAATGTCAAAATGTTGTGTGGCCACCATTATTTTCCAGCACTGCCTTAACCCTCTTGGGCATGGAGTTCACCAGAGCTTCACAGGTTGCCACTGGAGTCCTCTTCCACTCCTCCATGATGACATCACGGAGCTGGTGGATGTTAGAGACCTTGCGCTCCTCCACCTTCCATTTGAGGATGCCCCACAAATGCTCAATAGGGTTTAGGTCTGGCTTGGCCAGTCCATCACCTTTACCTTCAGCTCCTTTAACAAGGCAGTGGTCATGTTGGAGGTGCGTCTGGGGTCGTTATCATGTTGGAATATTGCCTTGCCGTCCAGTCTCCGAACGGAGGGGATCATGCTCTGATTTAGTATGTCACAGTACATGTTGGCATTCATGCTTCCCTCAATGAACTGTAGCTCCCCAGTGCCGGCAGCACTCATGCAGCCCCAGACCATGACACTCCCACCACCAGGCATCATTCAGGTCCATGGAGGCTGGCTCAGAGATGACATGATCATGTAAATCCTGGTCCCTTGCTGTTCTGATCAGCTTGTTGCTGCTGTCTCGACCCATGTGACTTTCTGCAAAGTTACAATGTCTGATCACTGGGATAGAACAGAATGAAAAACATGGTTCCTCCTGCCTGACTGATGACATCATCTCAGCTTGGCAGAGTCATTTAAGTGGACCACAGGACTGCTTTTATTATTAAAAGGTAGTTTCTTTGAAAACTGATACTGATGCTATATATTGGTACATGTGACATTTATTTATGCAGACCAGTAAAATTACTGAAAGGTCTGGTTCTGGTGAACTCCATGCCCAAGAGGGTTAAGTCAGTTCTGGAAAATAATGGTGGCCACACAAAATATTGACACTTTGGGCCCATTTTCACTTAGGGGTGTACTCACTTTTGTTGCCAGCAGTTTAAAAATGAATGGATGTGTGTTGAGTTATTTTGAAGAGACAACAAATGTACACTGTTATACAAGCTGTACACCCACTACTTTATATAGCGCTGCCCTCTTGAGGGTTGCTTAAGAAATCAATTCCCCCTTGGTCTCCAACACTCTGAGAATCGTCCACCACCCCTGACACTCTGGGTTCACTCATATTGCAATGTTATTATTAGTTCACACTGAATTAGTAATTGAGACCACACCAACTTCGAAGGTCAAGATGTTTACTTATTTCAATTTGCAAAAGATAAAACTTTAGATCAGAAACTCACTTATTCAAATGCAATAATAACAGTTAAAGTGTTGAAGAATCATAAAGTATAAACTTAAACTGAGTATTAAGGCGGAAGATCCAATATGCTTCTTTTTTGCATAGTAGGGCGAATTTCTCATTGGCAGATAGTTTGGGATCGGATATGTACTCAATGGCTAGTACTTCCAACTTAACTTTATTCATTTGTAGAACTGGAAGCTTCAACCACACCAGAGTTAATGATTAAGTCACACTTGATTATTATTGTAACGTTATACTCACTTGGGTCTCACAGTCCCCACCACCTGCTAAGAGTCTCACAACCTCTGGTTCCCCCTTAACTAAAGAATTCGTTGGGAGTTCTCCCGTCGCGATATATTTCATCACCCACATGTCGAACATATTGTCACATGTAAACAACAGAGAAGTTTTATTGAGTTGTGTGTAGGTAAGTAAAAATTTGACGACCGTTGTTTTCACTCATGTGGGGATTCACTTTTACCCGGGTTTCACAGTTATAAAAC
>BLSH010427592.1:377569-389027 GCA_018402905.1 Glandirana rugosa | reverse complement strand
TCAATCAAGTAAGATTCATTACCAGTTATAATACTCAACACAAAAAAACCACCAACATCATCCGTAAACATTGGAGCCTCCTCAAACTAGATCCACTGTTGGCTGAGCTGATACCCGATGTCCCGCAAGTCACTTTCATGAGAGCTAGAACTATCAAAAACCACATTGCCCCCAGTAAATTGAAATCATGTAAAAAAACACACACTTCTGACATACACACATATTTCGACAATCGAGTCGGAATATTCCAATGTCAGAAAAGAAGATGTCTAACATGCCAATCTATCAATCATGGCACCACAAATTTTACTGATCGAGAAGGTCACACATATTATATAAAACAATTTATCACTTGCTCAACTCAATTTGTAGTCTATGTTTTACGATGCCCCTGCAAATTGCTCTATGTCGGACGCACAATACGCACCCTACGCAAAAGAGTAGGGGAACACAGGAACTTCATCAAAGGTGGATGTGACAGGTTCAGTGTCCCACGACATTTTTTGCAATATCATAACAAAGACTTCACAAAGTTGGAAGTACTAGCCATTGAGTACATATCCGATCCCAAACTATCTGCCAATGAGAAATTCGCCCTACTATGCAAAAAAGAAGCATATTGGATCTTCCGCCTTAATACTCTGGTTCCCAATGGGATGAATGAGGAAATGGAAACAAACCATTTGATATAGATAAGAAGTCGATCTAGTTACTTTATGTTCTGGTCCCTCAACAACATCTGAGTCTGTTAAGATGTCAGCAAAGTCACATTATGCCCAGTGACACAGCAATACTCAAGACTCTAAGTACATAGCTCACTACCCTATGCTCAGCAGCTCTATCTATACATCTACCAGAGTGCTCCTTAGTGGTATGGGTATAGGGTGACACGAGCGAGTACTATCCACCTCATATACTCTGGGTAAAATCCCATGATTACTGCCCTATACATGCAGTCGCATCCTTCCTCCTCTGATAGTATACTTTAACTGCCTTCCAACTCTGTCCAGTTTCGTATATAAGTGTGACGTTAGATCTGTAGGCACATGCATGCATACACATGCACATCTTCTACACAGGTGTGCACCCTCCCCTCCAGATTATACATTATAGAGTGTATGTTTATAACTTAGCGGTCTATGTAATTGTGATCTACACTCAGGTCCTATAAGTTGTTCCCTCTTCCCTGTGGACCTAAGTAATCATCTGTCAACCCTTAGACGCGTGCATTGTGCACATATATGTAATAATATATATTCGTTTATTTATTTATTTTTTGCACTCATTCATACATAGGTTTGTTTTTATATCTCATTATGTGCGTATATATGTGTCTATGTATGTATGTATGTATGTATATACATATATGTATACATATCATTAGTCCCGTGTACATTGTACGCCGAATTGGCATCATTTATCCCCATTCAGCAACCATCATTGTAATGTGTTGCTCCTTGTTATTTATTTTCCACCAATTACTTTACAGCTTGGCCCTGCATTTGTTATATGTTATATGTGTTATTTGGTATATGTATTTTTTTTTTTTTTTTTCCTATCCAGCAGTGGTTTTTGCATGCAATCCCCAGCAGTGTGTAATTGTATTTCATTGTAAGTGTATTTCCATATAAACAACCCAGGGGGAGCCAGAGGTATCCTTTAGGAACTTGTCCTTCCTCATATGTCACTTCTTCCCATCCCCCTGTTCACTTCCAGGTAATAATCCCTTTATAAGTTCCTAGTGGTCCGGTCCCGTCAGGTGACATGATTAAGCGGTGTCGCAAAACATGTCATCACGCTGACGGGACCACTATCCAGTACCTGCATTGCAGACACCAGGAGCGAACGTACCGGTGAGAGCTCCTGCTGCGGCCCCTCCCTGCCTTGGTCTCTGCATACTAGTGAGGCAGATGTCACCTCCATTGCACAGCCCACACCATCTCCAGTGGCTCTGTGAGGACACTGTGGATCGATCTCCTTCCGGATCACGCATCACTATAGCCCAGGGAAACCTCCGGTTCCACCAGGGAGGACTGTCAACCAGCCTGTATAGCAACGAGCATCCCGGCTCCTTCCCAAGCCTGCCATGGTTTTATATGTAAGTCTTCAATAAACATTCTACTTTTTTAAAGTAACCCAGGCTGGTCCTGTTTTTTTACCAATTTCAACATAGACAATATTGCTGTTTTTTACTTTGGTGTTAAAAACTGACAGTGGACAACACTGCACACAAGCGCCCTTGGGTTCCAATTTCCTTTTATTTTTTCCAATTTGATTACTGTCCTGAAAACTATTGGGCATGGAAATCTTTCTTTCTGAATGCCGCAAAAGGTCTGAACTTATCACCAGTAGAAATGCTTAATTTAATGATAAAATGGCTTGGTACCGAGTTGGCAGAGCATGCTAAGAGGATAAGAAGAGCGAACCTGTTCAACTCTGCAGCAGGACTCAACATGACCTGGAAAAGACTAGAAGAAACGTATGGATCCCCAGAGGTAATAGAAGGAGCACTGTTGAAAAAACTTGAAGTCTTTCCCAAGGTGGGTTACAGAGACAATGTGCGGCTACAAGAACTAAGTGATCTTCTACTAGAGGTAGAACATGCCAAAGAGGATGGCTACTTGCCAGGACTTTCATATCTAGATACAAATCTGCAAGACAAGTGGATGTCTGTGGGAGGTAAATTCAAAGAAGATTATGGAGTCGCTTTTCCCCCTTTCTCTGTGTTTTCTAGGTTCGTTCGACAGCAAGCGAAAATCCGAAGTGACCCCAGTTTCGCCTTCACCACCAGCGGCAATCAATCACACAGACCTGAGAGACCTCACAAACCTCACGGTAGGACCTCTGTATCCACACACAAAACAGCTGTACCTTTAGAAGTCACAGACTACCAAAGCACCCACAAGGTACACACCATAGAAAACCCTGATAGACATTGCCCAATACACAAAAAACCACATCCACTAAAGAAATGCAAAGGCTTTAGAAGCAAACCCATTGCAGAGCGGATGTCCTTCCTTAAACAAAACGGCATCTGTTTCAAGTGCTGCGGATCTACTTATCACATTGCCAAAGACTGCAAAATACCAGTAGAATGAACAGAATGTGGCAGCGAGAGACATATTGCAGCTTTGCACCCTGGCCCTGCTCCTGCCCCACTAGAGACTGCAGAACCCAGGAAAGAGCAGGGCAGGGAGCCACAAGAGACCCCACTCTCCTCAGTAATGTCTAGTTGCACTGAAGTATGTGGACAAGTTGAGCGTGCACGATTATGCTCTAAAATCTGTTTAGTGACTGTGTATCCCACTGGCAAGAGAGAAAAGGCAGTGAAAATGTATGCAGTGGTAGATGAACAGAGCAACAGATCCCTTGCAAAGGCAGATTTATTTGATATCTTTAACCTTAAGGCAAGTGCAGTTCCATACACTCTAAGGACATGTGCGGGGACAATTGAAACCACAGGGAGAAGAGCTACTGACTTTACCATTGAATCCTTCAATAAGAAAGTGCAGTTCCCTCTTCCTACCCTAATATAGTGTGGCATGATACCTGACGACAAAACTGAGATTCCCACTCCAGAAGTAGCCCATCACCACCCTCACCTCCGCTCGATTGCTCACCTTATCCCAGCTGTGGAGCCAGATGTTTCTATCCTTCTACTTCTTGGGAGAGACATCCTTCAGGCACACAAGATGCGCCAGAAAATCAATGGACCTTATAATGCCCCCTATGCAGAGACTGGACCTGGGGTGGGTCATTGTAGGAGAAGTTTGCCTGGGGACAGTGCACCAGCCTGACAACATCAGCACTTTAAAGACGTCTGTGTTAACAAATGGACGCACATCCCTTTTCAGTCCCTGTCACAACAGCCTCATTGTCAAGGAAAGCTTTGGCAGGTCAACACAACACTGTGACTCTTCTACACTATTTGGTAAAGAAGAAGTCAATTGCAACATTGAGACAGACAATCTAGGGATTACAGTGTTTCAGAAAACTAAAGATGATGATAAACAGGCCCTCTCTATAGAGGATCAGACCTTCTTGCAGATTATGGATAGAGAGGCTTACCAAGATGACAATCACAGTTGGGTGGCCCCTCTCCCCTTTTGCACACCAAGACGTGTTTTGTCTAGTAATAGGGAGCAAGCCATGAAGCGGTTGCATTCACTCAGCAAAACACTGCAGAGAAAACCAGAAGTGAAAAGAGATTTCACTGAATTCATTAAAGGGATGCTAGACAATGAGCACGCTGTAGTGGCAGGACCACTTGAGACAGACAGGGAACACTGGTATCTACCAATGTTTGGTGTTTACCATCCACACAAACCTAACCAAATCAGAATAGTTTTTGATTCCAGCGCAGAGTATGAAGGAGTCTCTTTAAATGACATACTGTTGAGTGGCCCTGACCTAAACAATACTTTGCTAGGTGTCCTCATGCGCTTCAGAAAAGAGCCTGTTGCTTTCACAGCATATGTGCAACAAATGTTTTATTGCTTTCTTGTCAGAGAAGACCACGGAGACTTTCTACGTTTTCTCTGGTACAAAGACACTGACTTTGATGCTTTGAAATTCTTCACTGATAGCAAGACTGTCCTAGGGTACATTTGCAACACCACAAGGAGATTCTATCTGTATGTCTCCAACAGAGTGAATAGAATCAGACAATCTACACACCCAGATCAGTGGTTCTATGTACCTACAGAGCAAAACCCTGCAGATTATGCTACTAGACCTACTCAAGCAGCATGCCTTCAGAACTCCATATGGTTCTCAGGCCCATCCTTTCTGTACCAATCACACTGTGAGCAGATAGACACTGCTAATGTTTATCCACTCATAGAGCCCGAAGCTGACCCTGAAATCAGATTGGAAATTACAAGTTTCAGTACCAAAGCTTCTGAAGCCACACTTCACTCACATTGCTTTGATAGATTTTCTTGCTCGATGATATTAGTCAAGACCCTAGCCAGACTCATCCATGTCGCTAAAACCAATAGCGGTCAGGTCAGAAGGTGGGAAGGTTTCCATGAACAGGTCAATCTAGAAGAACTTGCTCAGGCAAAGTCTATTATAATTTCTTCTGTTCAAAACAAATATTTCCAGAAGGAAATTGACTGCATCAAAAAACAAAAGACATTCCCAAAACAAAGCCGTCTTAAGAAGCTTAGCCCCTTTTTAGAAAAGAATGGGTTGTTGAGAGTAGGTGGACGTTTGTCTCTTGCCGAACTTTCAGAGGAAGAGAAACAGCCTGTCATTATACCTTATGATCACCACATTGCGACACTGCTTGTTAGGTACTATCATGAACAAGAAGTTCACCAAGGGCGACACATCACAGAGGGTGCAATTAGATCCGCAGGTTACTGGATTCTTGGTGGCAAACCCTTGGTATCAGCTGTTATACACAAATGTGTCATCTGTCGCAAGCTGCAAGGAAGATTACAAGGTCAAAGCATGGCAAAGCTACCAGAGGACAGAGTAATTGCTCAACCACCTTTCACCAATGTGGGCTTAGATGTATTTGGTCCATGGTCTGTTTTAACCCGTCGCACTAGAGGAGGCAGTGCGGACAGTAAATGATGGGCAGTCCTTTTCACTTGTTTGTCCACCCGAGCTGTACACATAGAGCTACTTGAAGCCATGTCAACATCAAGCTTTATTAATGCCTTGAGGAGATTCTTCTCAATTCGTGGCCCAGCAAAACTGCTCCTTTCTGACAGAGGGACAAACTTTGTGGGAGCCTGCAAAGAACTTAACATTCGTGACAGCGAATCACAATTGGAAGACTTTCTCCAAGACAGAGGATGTACATGGGTCTTTAATCCTCCACACTCCTCACACATGGGTGGTGTCTGGGAGAGACTTATAGGTATTGCCAGGCGAATCTTGGACGCTATGTTGTTACAAACCAAACCTGCTCACTTGACCCATGAGACGTTAAGCACCTTTATGGCAGAGGTTACAGCTATTATGAATGCTAGGCCTTTAGTTCCTGTATCCTCAGACCCAGCTACACCAATGGTTCTTACTCCAGCAATGTTGTTGACTCAAAAGGTGAACTCTTTGTCTGCTCCATCTGGAACCATAAGTACAACACAAGTTCATGCGAAACAATGGAAGCAAGTACAATGCTTGGCAGACACCTTTTGGAAAAGATGGAAGAGAGAGTATCTGTCAAATCTGCAACGCCATAGGAAATGGACTGAGGATCGCCCAAATGAAAAAGTGGGTGATGTTGTTCTGTTGAAGGACAGACAAGAGGGCAGAAACGAGTGGCCCATAGGACTTATTGTCAATGCTCTACCAAGCAGGGATGGCAAGGTTAGAAAGGTGGAGGTCAAGATTGTGAAAAATGAGACCGCTAGAATTTATCTCAGACCTATAACTGACATTATAGTTTTGATCTCAGACTAGTTAGGATTCCATTTTCCTACTTATTTTTTTTCTGCATAGCAGTAGTTAATCAGGTAGTGGCATCATAAATTATGCCAGACAGGGAGTGTTCTGCCCATATTGCTCACAGATTATATGTGCAATGTTAGTTTGATGCTGCTGCCATCTAGTGGTCAGAGTCTGACAGGAAGTGTTATTTTTCTCACAGTGAGAAACAGTAACCTTTAACCTGGAACTGTATTTCCTCCATTTTCATGACTGCTCTTGGATCTAGCAGACTGCATGCAGACAAGCTCTTATCTATTCCTGGACTAATGATGGAATTGTCTGTGAGTACTCACACTGATGGGGTGAGGCTGTTGTATAATGTTTAATGTACTGACACATATGTTTTGTTTATGTTTATGTTGTAGTTTTACAAAGTTGTTCAGAAAAAAGAATACATACAGATCTGATGTCTCACGTGTCTTGACTTCTGAATTATTTTTAAGCTGTCAGACTAGTGTTATACAACAGTTCAATAACGCAAAGCAGAACACGCAGGGTTCCTCTTAATATCCATACCAGACCTGAAGGGCCTGGTACGGACTTTGTGGGGTCTCCTACGCACAATTTTTGTTTAATTTTGGTGTGGAGTTCCCCTTAAAATCTATGCCAGACCCTTATCCGAGCATGCACTGTATATAGTCTACACTGAATGCAGCGTTCCGAGCATGCACTGTATATAGTCTACACTGAATGCAGCGTATTATATATATATATATATATATATAGATACCATACTGTACATATATATTCTTACACTGCCTACACTGACTGTATATACTCTATCTAAACTGTATTGCCTGTATATACTCTGTCTACACTGTATACTACACTAACTACACGCCACTAACTAAACTGCCTAACATGTCGTTATCTCCGCAAATGTTTTCACTATATTCGGCCGCTGTGTAAGCGGCCTTATACAGTGTGGGCGTGGACTCAGACCCACTGAGCAATGATTGATCAAAGTCATCCTGCCTTTGGCCATACATGGCTCTCTCAGCAGAGTGTGCTGTGATTGGCCAAAGCATGCAGGTCATGTGCATGCTTTGGCCAATCAGGAGGCGGCATTCCCCTGCAATTTCATTGCATTATGGGGCGCTCAAATTTCCCACGAACGCCCTATAGTGTTCAGGATTCACCAAACAGGCTAACCTCCCATGTTCAAGTTGAACATACATTTGACTCGAACCGGGGGACCATTCTTATTGACCATGGATGTACATTGCGAGACACCTTTTAAACATTTTTGAGATAAAAGATTGGACAAAAAATGTCTCCATTTTTAAAAACATTTTTACACTTTATAGGTGAATGGGTAGGGGGTACGATGTACTACTTGTATGGCTGAATTTGCATAGCACAGAGATCGCATGTGATTTGCACTGCGGTGCGAATCACATCCGATCTCAGACACCGCAGCAGTATGAACTGGCCCTAAGGAAGGTAATCCACTTCCCCAAAACCACCACCTCCCAAAACTAATTAAAAAGTAAGTTACAAAAGAGAAAAACAACAAGCACAATCAATTTCCTTTTATTTTGCCAGCAGAAATACAAATATGTACATATTTACTGGCATTAAAATATTCTACAGTTTATATGGTGCTACATTTAGCAAAACAGTTAGCAATTGGGTTCTAAGGGCCCTGCTCATAGGAGCTTACAATCTAAAATTGGACTAAACCTTACAGTGGACACAGCTTAACTTTCACAGTGTATAACAGCCCACACATTTCATAGAACAACTAAATGCCCACATAACATTATTACCTGCAAAATTATAGGAAGATAATTAACAGTCATTCTAACAAAGCATTACAACACAATATTAAAAAAGGCACATATTCAAACAATAACACCCACCACCCCCATAGTCTACACACAAACAGCTCTAGTGAGGTATTTGTCATTATGCACAATATCATCCCTTATCCCACAAAAACCAGAGCAACAAACCTGACCTCTTGTCAGGCTAAACCAATCCCCCCTACTGAAGTCCTTTATATAAGCTAGCACACTGCTACACGCCCAATAGAAGTACACGCCCACCAGTATCTTTCAATCTGTCTATTCAAGTCAATTTCACCTGAGGGACTTCAATACCTAATACTATTTGCTGTGTTAACCCTTGGCTATGTTCATCAGATCAGTATAGCGACAGGACAAAATTCTAAGTCAGTGGTTCTCAACTCTGTCCTCAAGTACCCCCAACAGGTCATGTTTTCAGGCTTGCCATTATTTTGCACAGGTGATTTGATCAGTTTTACTGCCTTAGTGATTACCACAGCTGTTTCATCTGAGGGAAATCCTGAAAGCATGACCTGTTGGGGCTCCTTGAGGACTGAAGTTGAGATACACTGATCCAAGCAACAGTTTTCTAAACAGATGTACCTGTGCAGTGTAAGCCCTACGATTTGAAATGTCCAAGTCCTTGGCTGCAATGATTTTCCAATTTAAAGTCCCAAAATAACTTGCTTATATTACAGACTATTCGGACAAGAGACAAATAAAATGCCAGGCTGTCTTTGGATTGTGGTGAGAAACCCACACAGGGGGTACATATAAACTTTAACACAAGCATTAGCGTGTCGGGGATCTGAACCAACGGCCACTTGGGTGCCAGGTGGATTTGCTATCCACTTAGCTAGTGAGCACGTCTTGTCCATCCCTGTGGTGTGAACAAGTCCTAAGTCCATAGCCATGCTCAGTGTCACAAGTATTATACAATATATTGTCCTAAGTATTGGGACACGTCCCTTTACACACACATGCACTATAATGGCAGCCCAGGGTTCAGTATAGAGTTGGGCTACCATTTGCAGCTATAACAGCTTCAACTCTTCCGGGTAACGCTGTCCATTAGGTTTATGTGTGTGTCTATGGGAATGTTTGACCATGCTTCCAGAAGCCCATTTGTGAGGTCACGCATCCAACATTGGTGCTTGACCTCACAAATGCACTTCTGGAAGAATGGCCAAACATTCCCATAGACACACTCCTAAAAAATATGGGCAGCCTTCCCATAAGAGTTGAAGCTCTTATAGGGTGGGCCAAATCAATATTGAGCCCTACGGACTCAGACTGGGATGCCATTAAAGTTCATGTGCGTGTAAAGGCAGGCATCTTAATACTTTTGGCTATCCGGCAAGATTTGCAATGGGGGTGGAACCCTCCCACAGATAAATACTACATTTAGACATAATTGATGTAAGGCTCTGAGCCACGAGCTATGTTTACCAATATAGGGAGAACAAATAACATCTCTACATGATGTGGTGTGATTGGGATTCAAACCCAGGAAATACAATCTGTTAGGCAGCAGTATTACCTTGTGAGCCACAGAGCTCATACTGTTAGAGCCTTCCTAAACACATAAACTGCATTTCTCTCGATATATAGTTGATGGAATTACATTAGTCAGGAGTTATTCTTTTTAATGTATTCTGTGATATTTGGTGGTTCTTGGTGCTGTCAGTGTAGAATAGTGATGTTACCCTTCTGTTTTTGGAAACATTTTTATTTCTGATGTTGGTACACATATTACATTTTTTAGCTCAAATTAGGATCATTTGTAAATAATAAAAAATATAAAATTGTGACTCATTTTACATTTGCAGAAGCAATGGTATTGTTTGTGGTTTGTAAAGACACCTGTGTGAGTTTGGGGAAATATTTTTGTGAGATGGACTTCAGCAAGTGAAAGTTACAGAGAAAAAAAAATATTTTACCAAAACATGAAAACAGTACACATTCAAGCATTCTTAAAAACAAAATAGATCATGAAATTGCAGCATTGTTGCCAGGACAATTTCTTTGACAGAAAGATACATTTCATCTCAACATGAAAAGGATTTATTTGAGAAAGTAATAATTATACCATTAGAATAAATGGCTGAAAATTGCATTTGGGTTACATAACTCTCATCTTCACTCAAAAAAAAAGCTGTGTAAAACAGCTCTCATTTTGGTATTTACTATTTAGCCCGAGTTCCACTCACATGCGATCCCTGAGCAATGCGAGTTCAGCCATACACTTGTATGGTTGAACTCGCATTAGTCGCGCACAAAAAAAGGTACATGTACCTTTTGTTTCCCACACTAGAAGCGCATCGCATGGGCGTTCTCACCCGTGCAATCTGATTCATGTGCGAGTGCACAGTTCGCACTGCAATCAGTGAAGAAAACTGGGGGGTGTCATTAACTTTGTAATGACACCCACCAGCGATTCACAGAAGGCAGTGTGAACGGACTGCGAGAGAGGAGTGATGCAGGAACTGACTCTATAATCGCGCTGGTTCCTGCATCGCTCCTATGTGAACCAGGGCTTAAAGATATTTCAGTGTAAAAATCACTTTCTCACACAGTTTAAAAGCAGATCATCTTTAAACAATATACCTCATATTTTAGTACAATTTAGGGGATCAGATCATGCTCTAAACATTATTTCTATTTGCAGTACTCCAGGTCTTGAGTAGTGTTGAGCGAACCCGGACTGTAACGTTCGGGTCCGTACCGAACTTTAGGGTGTCCGTGGCACGGACCAGGACCCTTCAAAAATCGTTCGGGTTCGGTCCGGGGTTCTGCTATTTTACTCCACGTGTTGAGAAGCTGCAGGGCAGCCAATCAACAAGCGTTTCACTGGTTTGCCCTTAGAGGGATTTCAAGCCATGCCTGGGCTTGCAATGTCAGGCCCAAGCGAGTTGTGATGAGTTCTGGACCTCATGACGTTTATCTTTATTACAAATCTCGTACTAGACTAGGGGATTTAACATGATTTTATACTCCATATAACAAATTTCTACTAGACGAAAATTTGACACACTCTTTCACTAAAAATGTGACTTTATAGAAATTCGGGACCAAGTGTATCCTCGCTACGTCCTTGGTCGCGCTAATATCTCAGTCAAGGACGTAGTGAGGAGAGAGCGTCAGGCAAGTGTGACGGAAGACACTTAGCGACCACCCACAGTAATGTTTCAATTACTGTGGGGGGTCAAAAGAAGTGACTAACGTCA
>BLSH010427592.1:350019-370582 GCA_018402905.1 Glandirana rugosa | reverse complement strand
ATTCCTGGGGTTCTGGTCCTGTAGTCTTTGGTGTTTGCCGGGTGGGTTCCTTTGCCTTGTTGTGTTGATGTTCCTTCTTATGGACGTGGATTCAACCCGGGGTGCGCTTCCTCCGTATTAAAAAGTAATATAAAACAGAGAGGACTCCATAGTGTAGTAACCAGAACCCCAGGAATAAACAAAGATAGGCACGCCGCCCCTGCAGGGGCAGTGCCCTATGGTAAGGAGACAACCAAAGGGGGAGCACGAGTGAACACACACCTCTTGTCACAAATAATATAGGAAGAATACCAATCTCACTGAAAACACTTGAAGTCACGGATTTGTTTATATGAACTGTGTTATTATATGATGTTAATTGCCAGGATCTTCTAATGGACTAATTAACCAAAAAGGAGTTTATGTACATTGAGTGTACAGGGTTGATCAAAGATATTCACAAAGAGTATACCAATACAGAATAAGGTCATTGGATAGTATAACTGTCAACACAACACTGGGGAATTTATAATTTATTTGGAAATACTAGCACATCAATACCAGCACATGCACAAAAACTATTGATATATAATCCTGGAATTTTGGAATATTTAATTAAGCACTAAGCAACACATAGAACACACGAGCACCTCTAATATTGTCTTTTTTGGTTTTATATTATATACTTTATACTTGATTAACTAGTTATAATTTTAAAATAAGGATTTTATTTAAAATCAATATGAATGAAACCCGTGCACTTTACTAAGTAATTAGGAACACTACACTAACAGAACATATGAGCACAGAACAGCAGGGATACATTTATCTCCCTGTACTTAGACAGCGCCATCTCCAAGCACCACCCCTATCAATCACATATCCCACCCACGGGAGGGAATCTCTGGAGGGCAGCAGTCTAATACCAAAAACCATAAGCGCGGTACACCCCCACATTTCATAAAGCCATTTTAACCTAACTTTCAGCAAGATTCAGCAAATATTGGCACACATCAGGGTTTTGTTGGAACCACCTATACACATTTTCAGTGAGTTCATAATTATTTTTCTGACAGGCCAGGGCAATAGCCGTGTCCCACCCAGTAGTGTCAGGAGCAATGGAAGACACACCTTTAAATGGATTAGGCACAGCAACAACTGGTGCAGAGTCAGCACTCTGAATGGTAGGAATCAATCTATCTGTACTTTCTCCAAGTGTGTCATAGGTCAATCTTTGGGGTGGATGGATGTTCCTTCGAAGACGAATAGGAGAACTAGGGCCCACCTGAGGAGCAGTGTCCTGTTGATGATTACTCGAGGATGAGGAAGATTGATCAACCTCTATTTCAGAATGAGTAACAGTCTTTGAGTCAGAAGTAAAAGCATTTTCTTTCTCCAGTGTACAGGGAGAAATGTTCAATTGATTAACTCCCTCTTCTGATGGTACTTCCAAAATATTTTCCTCAATAGGAACTTCTTGAATGGGTGTATGACCTTGTAAAATAGAATCCATTCCATTTAACACTTTGCTGGGGGAATGTTCATCTAATTCCTCCATACCTACTGACACAGGGATACGGTCTTCTGCAAAGCTAATTAGATCTTGTCACCCCCCTGTAGTAGTGGGCTCATGGTTAAGTTTATCTTCAGCTTCCATTCCTTGGCAAGGAGTCTTATCTAATAAAACAGGACGATTCTTCTCAGATGGCCAAATATGAGATTTCATGGAAGGAGGTAAGACTTTAGGTACTGCTGTAATTCGGGAGTCTGAAGAAGCATGTTTTCCTGATGACAATGAAGGGATAGTTTGTTGTGGCTTGAAGATCATCGGTGGCCTGCTGACTTCTGGAGAAAATGTGAGCCTAAGGCCTCCAGGTTGAACTCCTTGATCAGAAACACTAACAGAATGCCACATCCAGGATGGTATCACTTCATCATCTTCACTATCATCAGAGACTGGATTAGTAATCTTAACTGGAGGTTTCCTTCGAGACCTTGTTTTGGGAGGGTTTAAATTTCCCAGAAAAAACATCCAAGAGAGGAGGCATTCTTACTGCGTCAGAAAGGGGAAGTAAATGATTTTGATGCCACATCTTCAAAGGACCATCTTGACCCTCAGGTCTAATCTGATACACAGGCAATCCAGGAAGTTGTTTACAGACAATGTAAGGATGAGGCCTCCATCGATCAGCTATTTTATATTTTTGAAAAAGAATGTACTGGGGTGAGCAACCACCCCCGTAGAGAATATGGGACTTTAATGGTACTAGGTCAGAACCCTCTCTGAATGATCAGACGTTCACAGGTATAACTTAAAATGTACAAAATGTATTAATACATTTAGAACATAGAATTGCCCATATATGGGTAAATAAACAACAATAAATGTAAGAAAAAATATCGGACATAAAAAACATAACCCATAGGGTCTGGATGCTCCCTGTCGATGGTATTGGTATGTTGCCCAAGCGACTAGACAGCAGATGGTTGAGATGTAGGATATGTTTTCCCAATGCGTTTCACCTGATGTGGCTTCCTAGATAATAAAAGATACAGTCCGTTAAAATGTAGAAATACCAATTGCGTTTCATTAACAATGTCCCGTTTCCGGGGCATATATTATACATATAAAGAATTGTAGTCTGATCAGTTAATCAATGCAAAACTGTAACATGTCCAATAGTGGAAGCAATAATACTGCATATAAATTACATACTGAAATGGATTACCTTGATATGTGGAATTAGAGAGAAACACTCCATGCAGTGACAAAGCGTGCCTTCAGTGTCTCAGGTATATGGAATAGATTACAACATACAGAGCTGCCCTGTCAGCAGCGTACCCAGACCAAAAGATGGGGTCTGTGTTTAGAGAGTACCAGGTTTTCCAAAGTGATATCAAAAGGGTACCAATAGAAGACCATATGCCTACAAGTGATGCACTGAACCATGGGGGTAGCGCACTGTCATAAACGGCACCTAACATAAAACAAAATAGATACAACAGAAAAAGGAAAAAATAAAAAGAAAATATGAGAAAATTGTAAAGGTCTCAAACCGGCAGTTGTTTGTACTCAGAGAGGTAATGGTAAAATATATAAATAAAAAAAAGGAAAAATGCAAGCACATACCCTGGATAGGGGACGGTACCTATACAGTCCAAAGGGGAAAATCCGAAGGTATGGGAGTGAGGGTATAATCCTCGGACAAACTGGGCAGGGTGTTGGGGCCAAAAATACCTATGGAAACAACAAAAGCTAATGAAACAAACATCAGCCCATGCTCCATGGTCTCCGATGCAGAGCCCCACATCGGCGCCCAAACCCAGAGTCCCGCACAGCACAGCCGAGAAACCCGAAAGCCAAATATCACCAATGCACACAAGGGCAGTGAAAGAAAACTACCTTGGTTAGAGACAGGTACAGGACCGCACCACAGCGAGCAGCATCCGCAACAATGCGGTGTATGATGCTGCTTAAGTAGCAGATGAATTGGCGCCAGGAAACAGACCGGCGCTCCGGAAGTGTGTCAGCGGTATCGGGTGCTGATTAGGTGGTGCTGCAGACTCTCTCAGCGCCTCCCACAACGGAAACGTCACTCTCCCCAAGTAGGAACAGCAGATCGGGTGTTGTTAGGGAGCCTGCGTCGACCCAGTTAAACACCCATTACTGGGGGGGTCAGATCCCACACAGGCTACCAAGTGGCGGGATGTTGGGGGCATGGAAAGGGCTCACCCAGAGTCCCAAATTCCAATCACCCACCCCCCAAGCACAAGGCCGGGGGGAGGGAGAGAAAGGAACGGCAAATCAAGGGGAGACCCCCCAAAAAAAGCCCCCCCCCGTCCTGCCACGGTCACCAATATCACACTGGTATGAATGAACACAAATAGCAAATAAAGGGAAGATCATAAAGGAAAAAAAAAATTACATAAAAAAAATAAATAATAATAAATGAATGAAAAAGGAATAATGAAAATAAAATTAAAATAAATATAAAAATAAAAATAAAATACAATATTTCCCCTTTTCGTTCTTGTTACTTTATTATCCTCCTAATAAGGCAACAGCTACGGTCCACATGCAGGAGACAATACGCGTGCCCGTAGAGGGGCCATGAGCTACGAGGACAGTCCCCCTGGGTATCCACCCAGCAGGGCCACAGACGTCATAGACAAACTTCCGAAACTTATAGTGTGATGGCAACCAACAACTACCGTGCATGTTAAAAAACATGCTAGGTGGCATATACCACTGGCACCCAAGAAACTCAATTGGAAACTCCCAGATATAAAGCAGTCAAAGATTTAGGTATCCAAGAATGCCGGCTAATCGCATGGAGTGTTTCTTTGATATGTAACATATTAGTGGAAAGTTAACAGAACCCTTAGTATAGTAACAATCATCATGGTTGGTATGTGGTAGAAATGTGGATATCTAAAGGAAAGGTTTAAAACTAATATTCTCATTAAGGCCAGGTGCTTTAGTTGTCTCTAATTGGAAAATCCATCTTGTTTCTAACTGTAGAAGACGTTCCCTCCCCGTAGGGGGGCTTCAACATGTTCAAGAGCGAAGAATCTCATGTAACCCAGGTCATAGTTTTGATAGAGGCCGACATGGCGACTTATGGCGAACTCCAACTTTCCATTCGAGATTTCATATACATAGTCTCGAATTCTATTGAAAAAAGGACGCTTCGTCTTACCTACATAGAACGACTGACAACGGCATTCCATGTAGTAGACAACACCAACAGTTTTACAGTCTATGAGACATTTAGGGGTCCACAGAGTGCCATCAGGAAGGAGTACATTTTTTGCCTGCCACACCCACCTGCAAAAATTGCAACTACTGCATTTTTTTGTACCTTTTCGAGGTTGAACCCAAGGTAAAGTCTCCTTGGGACTAGCCAAATGGCTATGTGTTAAATAGTCCTGGAGATTCTTAGCCCGCCTAAACGTGACCGTTGGTTTTTGGGCCACGTATTTGCTAACCACCGGGTCATCAAGGAGAAGATGCCAATGTTGCTCTAAGATACCTCTTATTTGGTCTGAGTTGGCCGAAAATTGGGTGATAATACGCGTGGGTCCTTGTTCGTTGCTTTTGGGGCGGGAAAACAAGAGAGATTCACAAGATCTCTCCTTTGTTTTATTAAATGCTTTCTTGAGGCATTTGTTACTGTACCCCCTTCTCAGAAGTCGCTGTCGTAATAGATCAGCCTGTATGAGAAAGGTGTTATGGTCACTGCAATTACGTTTCAACCGTAAGTATTGCCCATAGGGAATACTGTTTTTAAGAGGTTTGGGATGGGAGCTCCTAGCGTGCAAGATCGTATTTGCCGCAGACGGCTTCCGGTAGAGATCAGTACTGATCCTACCCTCATGGCCCTTTCTGATTTGCACATCCAGGAAAGTAACCATGGTCAAGTCACATTGCATAGTAAATTTGAGGTTAAATGCATTAGTGTCCAACCAGGTCATGAATTCATTCAGTAGGGCTCTAGTCCCTGTCCATATCATGAGTATATCATCAATATACCTGTGCCAAGATAAAATGTGGCACAGGTATATGGAGGAGTCCTCAGTGAAAAAAATGGATCGTTCCCACCCCCCCAGGTACAGGTTTGCGTACGACGGGGCACAACGAGTCCCCATCGCCACACCCTGCACCTGGAGGTGGTGGGAACCATTGAATAGAAAAATATTATTAAGAATGAAAGAGTTGAATTCTGCTAGGTTTTTGTCTTTAGTTTTGAGAAACTCCGCTATTAGTCCAATCCCTCTAGTGTGGGGAATGGATGAATAGAGTGCCTCTACATCAATAGTGACTAACCAGGCACCTTCAGGGATAATAATGTCCTCCAAAACTTTAAGGAGATCTCCTGTGTCTTTGATATAGGAGGGTAATGCTGTAACCAACGGTCTTAGACATTCATCTACCATGAGGCTTGCCTTTTGGGATATACATCCAATGTCGGAGATGATAGGCCTTCTCGGCGGGTCCTCATGGTTTTTGTGTGTCTTAGGGAGTGAGTAAAAAGTCGGTATGACCGGGTCTGTGACATTTAAGAATTCATAAGTGTTTTTGTTGATAACTCCTCTCCAATAAGCATCGCTGATCAAATCAAATAAATATTTTATATTTTTCAGGCACACCCAAATTCTTGAACAATACTCTGTCCCCTGGTTGAAGCTCTTGGACTTTCACACAATGATTGAAGTTCTTTTTATTTCTTGCCTCCTGAGTTGTAGCATGCTGTCTGGCAACCTCATATGCTTGCTTTAGATTCCTTCTTAGTCGATCTACATAGCCTCGATGAGATGTTAAGGAGGTATCATCAGCAGAGGTCCCACGGACTAAAGCCTCGTACACACGGTTTGATGGTCGTATGACTGAACGGACCAAATTGTATGTTGGATCATGCAACTTGCATACTGACATGCACTACACAATTGTACGACCAAGCCGAAGGTAGTGACGCGTTATGAACGTATAAAGAGAAAGTTCAGGTGCATATAATTTGTGTCCAGCCGTTCCTGACTTCTGCGTATGCGTGTTCTGCACAGTACAAATTGTTGGACCTACTTCTCTGTACACACGATACAACGGTCATACGACCGCTTGTTGGTACTACCAAAGTTTTCTAGTTTGCTCATACAACTCCTGTTGTACGACCGTCGTACATCGGGTGTTCTAATCGCACGTACTAATGGTCAGATTAGCATACAACGGTCGTTCGTACGACCTGTTGCATACGACCGTCGAACCATGTGTATGAGGCTTAAGTCAATGGGTAATCTAGCTTCTCGCCCAAACATAAGACGGTATGGGGAGTATCCAGTCGCATCACTTACAGTGCTGTTGTAGCAAGTTGGTTTCCCCAAGTTTGTTTCTTCTCAGAAGGTAAGGTAGCCAGCATATTTAATAAAGTTTGATTGAAGCGTTCAGGCTGAGGATCTCCTTCAGGGTGATAAGGTGTGGTGCGTGGCTTCTTGATACCTAGGGACTTGCACAGATGATGAATACATTTGCTCTCAAAGTCTCTCCCTTGATCAGAGTGAATTTGTACAGGCAATCCATAATGGATGAAGAACTTCTCCACCAACACCTTAGCTACTGTGGTAGCCTGATGATCTTTAGTAGGGTAAGTTTGAGCATATCTGGTGAAGTGATCAGTTACTACCGAAATGTTGCTTCTTCCACCTGTATCTGGCTCCAAGCACAAGAAGTCAATGCATACTAAATCTAAAGGGCCCTGACTTTGCAAATGTTCCATAGGAGCAGCCTGAGTTGGACGGGTCTTCCTTTGAATACAGGAAATGCAAGAGCGGCAATAACTCTCTATTTCTCTTCTCATGTCTGCCCAGTAAAATCTAGCTCTAATTAACTGAAAAGTTCTTTCTATTCCTAAATGCCCATGCTTGTCATGTAAGGACCTCAAGACAGAATCTCAGTGTTTCTCAGGTAGATATAACTACCAGGTTTCTTCTGTCTCCTCACTAGGACCGCTCCTATAAAGTATTCCATCTTTTAACTGTAATCTGTTCCATTTTTGATGCAGTATTCGAGTCTGCTTGACAGTACTCTGTAAAAGCAGTTGAGGATTTTGCTGTATTAAAGCCTGTAAAGCCACATGACCCAAAGGATCATGTTCCTGATCAATCTTAATCTCTTTCCTAGTCAGTCGAGGGAGTCCTTCACTCCTCAGTTGAGTCAGTCCACTATAGGATAAAGGAATCCCTGTTGGTGAAACTCCTATTCCTCCCCTCAAACGATGAACCAATCATTTACATAAGGCTTGTACTCCATCAGCGGGAAAAAAAAGTCCATTCTTGAGACTTCTCATCTGAACGATATGGCTGTCTTGACAAGGCATCAGCATCTCTGTTTCCGGCACCAGGACGATATTTAAGACTGAACTGGAACCCAGCTAAGGCAGCCAACCATCTATGCCCAGTAACATACAATTTTGCAGTCGTCAACAAATAGGTTAATGGATTGTTGTCAGTCTTGACAATGAATTGTGCTTCATACACATAGTCCTTCAACTTAACCACCACTGCCCATTTCAAAGCCATAAATTCCAACTTATGAGCCGGGTAACTCCTTTCAGAGGGAATAAGGCTTCTGCTTACATATGCCACTGCTCGAAGTTGACCATCTTGCTCATGATAAAGTATTCCACCCAATCCATCTCTACTGGCATCCACATGAAGCTCATATGGCTTGGAGGGGTCAGCATAAGCTAAGACTGGGGCCTTCGTCAAGCTGGATTTTAGTCGCTGATAATCTTCTTCACACAATGGGTCCCACTGACTGCAAATGGACTCCATCTTCCCCCTTCAGTCTTTCTTCTTTAAAATTTGGTGTGGGTTCCCCTTAAAATCCATACCATACCTAAAGGGCCTGGTTTGGATTTTGAGGGGGACCACACATCATTTTTTTTTAAATTTTGGCACGGGGTTCCCCTTAAATTCCATACCAGACCTGAAGGGCCTGGTTTGGATTTTGGGGGGAACCCCACATCATTTTTTAAAAAAAATTTGGCACGGGGTTCCCCTTAAATTTCACACCTGACCTGAAGGGCCTGGTTTGGATTTTGGGGGGGACCCCACGTGATTTTTTTTTTTAATTTTGGCACGGGGTTCCCCTTAAATACCATACCAGACCTGAAGGGCCTGGTTTGGATTTTGGGGGGAACCCCACGTCATTTTTTTAAAATTTTGGTGCGGGCCCTGCTGTGGTAAATTAGTTTACAAATCGTGTTGAAAGCCCCCAGTCAAAACAGGTGGCAAAAAATTGAGCCTTGGGTGCTGGCGGTGTGAGAACACTATAACCTCTTGCAGTTACTCTTGTTGGGCACAGGAATGGGACCTGCTGTTGTAAATTTGTTTAACCACTTAAGGCCCAGAGCCCTTTTTTACACTTGTTGTTTGCAAGTTAAAATCATTTTTTTTTGCTAGAAATACTTAGAATCCCCAAACATTATATATTTTTTTCAAACACCCTAGAGAATAAAATGGCGATCGTTGCAATACTATTTGTCCCACGGTATTTGCAAAACGGTCTTTCAAGCACAATTGTTTTGGAAAAAAATTGCTTTTTTGTGTTAAAAATAAGACAACAGTAAAGTTAGTCAAATTTTTTTGTATATTGTGAAAGAGGATGTTATGTCAAGTAAATAGATACCATACTTGTTATGGTTGAAAATTGCGCACACTTGCGGAATGGCGACAAACTCCGCTACTTAAAGATCTCCATAGGCGACGCTTTAAAAATTTTTAACGGTTACCAGGTTAGAGGTGCAGAGGAGGTCTTTTGCTAGAATTACTGCCCATACTCTGGTGTGGGCATACTCATACTTTTCTTTGCTGGGCAAGCTTGCGGTTACGGTGGCGCTTTAAATTTTTTTTTTTACTTTTTTTTTATTTTATTTTTTTTAGCACTGTTTGTTTAAAAAATATATCTGATCACTTTTATTGCTATCACAAGGAATGTAAACATCCCTTGTGATAGAAATATATGGTGACAGGTACTCTTTATTTAAGGGTGGGGGGTCTAAAAGACCCCACCATCCTTCCTTTGCACTTCACAGTATTCAGAGCGCCAAAAATAGTGATTCTGAATACTGTAATTTTTTTAAAACAGGTGACGTTTGCCGCCGAGTAAACCAGATGTGACGTTGTGAATTTCGTTGCTTCTGGAAATGTACGAAGGAGTCCCGATTAAAGCCAATTCCAGCTTCCACAGGGACTCCACACAGTGGCCAGAAGTGTTGGATCGGAGCGCCAGTCTCCTGGTGGGATGAGAGACCGGAGAAGAGTGGCGGATGGTGGCGGGAGGGGGGTGGCCCCTCCCGCTCCCTGGGATAAAGACCGAGCAGCTTCCGAGCCGGATCGGCCATTATCACTGGATAGCCGCCGCCTGCTCTAAAAAGTGGTACCGGGGTATAGGCTGTAGCTATAAACAGCAATTCGCGTTAAGTGGTTAAAAATTGTGATGACATGCCCCAGTCAAACAGGTGGGGAAAAATTGGGCCTTGGGTGTTGTCGGTGCCAGAACACTGTAACCCCTTGCAGTTACTTTTGTTGGACTTAGGAACGGGCCCAGCTGTTGTAAATTAGTGTAACCACTTAACGCGAATCGCTGTTTATAAATGGTGGCAGCTTTAAGTGGAAGTATTGGGGTATAGCCTGCAGCTACAGGCTATACCCTGGTACCATTTTTTTTAGAGCAGGTGGCCAGCTATCCATTGATAACAGCCGATCCGGCTTGGGAGCTGCTCAGTTGTTATCCCAGGCAGCGGGAGGGAACATCCCCCCTCCTACCACCGTCCGCCACTCTTCTCCAGCCTCCCGTCCCACCGGGAGACCGAAGCTCTGATCCGGCACATCCCCTGGCTGTGTGGAGTCCCTGTGGAAGCTGGAATCGTCTTTGATCAGGACTCCTTCATACATTTCCGGAAGCAACGTCACAACATCACTTCTGGTTTACTCGGCGGCTAACGGTGCCGGTTTTAAAAAAATGACAGCATTCATAATCACCGTTTTTGGCGATCTGAATACTGTGAAGTGCAAAGGAGGGATGGGGGGGCCATCCCTCTATGAAGAGTACCTGTCACCATATATTACTATCACAAGGGATGTGTACATTCCTTGTGATAGCAATAAAAGTGATCAGATTTTTTTTTAAAGGAACAGTGATAAAAAAAAAAAAAGTTAAAGCGCCACCATCCCCGCAAGCTTATACAGCAAAGAAACAGCATACGTAAGTTCTGCCCGCATATGAAAACCGGTGTTGAAACCACACATGTGAGGTATCGCCGCGATCGCCAGAGTGTGAGCAATAATTCTAACAGAAGACCTCCTCTGCACCTCTAACCTGGTAACCGTAACATGTATAGTATCTATTTACCCAGGGTAACATCTTCTTTCACAATATACAAAAAATTAGACTAACTTTACTGTTGTCTTATTTTTTTAACTCAAAAAAGTGATTTTTTTTTCCAAAAAAAAAGCGCTTGAAAGACCGCTGCGCAAATACCCTGTGACAAAAAGTATTGCAATGATCGCCATTTTATTCTCTAGGGTGTTTGAAAAAAAAAAATAATGTTTGGGGTTCTA
The DNA here is from genome assembly GCA_018402905.1 of Glandirana rugosa. Taxonomy (NCBI): domain Eukaryota; kingdom Metazoa; phylum Chordata; class Amphibia; order Anura; family Ranidae; genus Glandirana; species Glandirana rugosa. The sequence goes on along the minus strand of BLSH010427592.1, from coordinate 359,485 downwards.
AGTAATTTTCTATAAAAAAAAATGATTTTAACTTGTAAATAACAAATGTAAAAAAGGGCTCTGGGGGTTAAGGGGTTAAAAACTGTATATATTTTAGACATCACGTCAAGGCTGTATATATTTTAATACACCACGTCAAGTGTACTATATACCGTATGTACAGATATATAGCGCACACTCAATACGCTGTATGTATATATATATATATATATATATATATATATATATATATATATATACCAGGCTGTATATATAATAATATACCACGTCAAGTGTGCTATATACCATATGTACAGTGTACACTGATATATAGTACACTGTGCATATATATATATTTTTTTCCCTACACTAACCTGTCTGCACTAACTGACAGATAGATTGGATATATCTCCCTATCTATCTAGCTAGCTAGCTATCTTTTGTATTTTTTTTCTATTTTGTAACATTTTTTACAGCTAGCTAGCTAAACTGCCTGTTTTCAGGAACCTAAGCTATCTCTCTAACACAGCCGACCGCCGCCAACACACTACATATAGTCACTGTACAAGCGGCTTTATATAGTGTGGGGTGTGGATTGAAGTTGCTGTGTATTTTGAAGGTTTTGAGGTGTAATTCTATATCTATGTTGTGCATTAGAAAAATCTTATTAATTGACAACTTTGTGTAAAATATACATTTTCATTTTCTCTCGACATTTTCCAAAAAGTGCAAAAAAAGGGCATTTTCGAAAGAATATTCAAAAATATGTTGGGATGTTTTCTTTCATTTTTTGTAGATGTTTCTACTGTCTTGGTGCTCCAGGGATTTCAAAATTGTGATAGGTAGTCAGGAAAATACATCTGTGATTTACGCCCCTAGAAAGCCTGAAGGTGCTTCTTGGATTTTGGGTCTCTCTATGTGGCTAGGCTGTGAAAAAGTCTCACAATGGTATCTCTATATTCAGGAGGAGTAGCAGAATGTGTTTAGAGGCGTTATTCTAAGTATGCCTATGCTGTTTGTTAGACGTATCTACTTATTTGACAACTTTCCACATTGCAGCTTCATTTTCTTTCCACATTTTCCAAAAACTTGCTGCAAAAAATTAGATTTCCAGAAGACTCTCTATGCTGGGGTGTTTTCTTTCCAAAATGTGGTAATTTGCGGATTTTTCTACTGTACTGGTGCTCCAGGGGCTCCAAAAATATGATAGGTAATCAGGAAATTAGACATGTAATTTATGTTCCCAGAGAGCCTGAAGGTGCTCTTTGGATGTTTGGTCCCTCTATGTGTCTAGGCTGTGAAAAAGTCTAAGGCATGTGGTTTCCCCATATTTAGGAGGCATAGCAGAATGTGTTTTGGGGTGTAATTGTAAGTATGCCTTTACTATGTATAAGATTTAACTTAAGATGACAACTTTGTGTAAGGAAGCCTGCAGTACCGTCGGAGTGTAGCGGCGTGCGCACATGCGCACCAATGCGCACAAACATGTGCACTCGCACATCAAGGCGCGTGCTCGCCACTGATGCTGGTGCCAGACGGGCTATTTAAACTGAACTGCTGCACTGACACATTGCTGTTTGGTCTGCAGCTTTCGTGTTGTTCCTGAAACCCTGCTCTCTGCTATCTGTGACCTTGACACGGCTTGTTCTTCACCAGTGTCTGATTGCTGCCTGTCCTAATCCCGGCCTGCCTTGTGACCTTCCTTCTGCCTACTCCTCCTGCCTGCTGATCTGCCTGAACATTGCCAACCCGACCTGCCTGACCTTGCTCTACTGTCCAGCCAGTCTGCTACAGTATCCTGCTCTGCTGTCCAGCCAGTCTGCTACAGTATCCTGCTCTGCTGTCCAGCCAGTCTGCTACAATATCCTGCTCTGCTGTCCAGCCAGTCTGCTACAGTATCCTGCTTTGCTGTCCAGCCAGTCTGCTACAGTATCCTGCTCTGCTGTCCAGCCAGTCTGCTACAGTATCCTGCTCTGCTGCTCATAGAAGTCTGCTACAGCATCCCGTTCCACGGCCATCTGCTGATCACTGCTGTTCCTGGACTGACTGCGGGCACTCTAACCCCACCGTGCTGTGGCTGCTGTATCACTTCCAGCAGTCCGCAAGCCGGAGTTGTACGAGAGGCCTCTCTCTACTGTCAGACTCACACCCCAGGTACGTAAGAGTACCAAACAGCCATGACTGAGCCTGCTGGGGGGACCTCTCCAATGGATGAAATATGTTGGCATCTGGCTGCTCTGACGCAAGCAGCACAGTCACTCCAAGATGGATATACTCGCTTGGAAAAGCAAGTCCAATCTATGGCTACACCAGCAACAGCTTCAAACCCATCACCTGACCCTACTTCATCCTCTGACCAAGCCAGAGCATCCACCAGTCCCACAGTGGTGATGTTGCCTCCCGAGCCTCGAGTGCCGACTCCAGAATGATTTTACGGGGATCGGGGTAAATTTAGAGCCTTCTGCAACGCCTGCCAGCTCTATTTTTCCTTCCAGCCACTGACTTTTTCCCTGGAAGCCACCAAGGTGGGATTTATTATTTCCCTCCTGCAGGGGGAGCCACAGTCCTGGGCACATCGACTGTTGGAAGAGAACAATGCACAGCTCAACACTATGCAAATGTTTTTTGACACCATGGCCCAGCTTTATGATAACCCACAACGGACCTCCACTGCTGAGGCAGCCCTACACGCACTCCAGCAAGGCCGCAGAGTGGCAGAGGACTATGTCACGGACTTTAAGCGCTGGAGTGCAAACACTAACTGGAATGATGCTGCCCTCTGCCATCAGTTCCGCCTCTCCAAAAGCTTGAAGGACAAACTTGCTCGAGTTGGAATACCAATTCTCTGGAAGCCCTGATCAAGTTATCTATCCAGATTGATCGTCGCCTAAGGGAGCACAAAGCAGAGAGATAAACTCAGCAGTTCCGTTCCACCTGGATGTTGCCAAAGGCCCCTTCCTTCATGCCGGGGGGCCCCGAACCCATGCAGTTGGGCCTGATCCATACCTCCTTAACCCCGGAAGAGCATCAACGCAGACGGATGAATAACCTGTGCCTGTACTGCGGGGAGGCCGGCCACTTTGCACGCACCTGTCCTGCCAAGCTGCGTAAGTGTGTTTCCTTCTCCTCACTTAACCAGTCACCCCTGCCTGCCATGTCTGCCAGCTTAGCTCATGTTGCTCTGCATGTGTCTTTTCAGCTGCCAGGAAGAACCGTGTTGGTGACAGCAATTGTTGATTCGGGTGCTTGCAGCTGCTTCATCGACCAGTCCTTTGCCATTCAGAAGCACATCCCACTACAGACCAGAGAACGAGAACTTGCTGTATTCCTGGCTGATGGGTCTCATAAGTCAGGTCTGGTAACTAAAGAGACCCCACCAATACTGACTGTCATTTCCTCCTGCCATCAGAAATTGTTGCGCCTGGACGCAATCTCTTCCCCTTTATTCCCTGTCATCCTGAGCCTGCCATGGCTACAGGCCCATAATCCACAAATAGACTGGAAAACCGGCAGTAGTACGTTTCTGTCACCATACTGCCAGAAACACTGTCTGGAAACACCATCCCCATCATTCATGGTCTTGCTGTGACACAGATCCTGAGTTACGCTAGCTGGTTCCAGGTGCCTATCATGAATACCTGGACGTTTTCAGTATACGAGGAGCTGACACTCTACCCCCACATAGACCATATGACTGTTCCATTAAGCTCCTTCCAGGGGCCGAAATTCCCTTTGGCCGCATCTTTCCTTTGTCGGAATGGGAATCAGGGGTGTTAAAAGACTGCATTGATGAAAACCTACAGAAAGGTTTCATCCATCCTTCTACCTCACCTGCTGGCACAGGTATATTCTTCATAGAAAAGAAGGACCACTCCTTGAGACCGTGTGTGGATTATCGTGACTTAAACAAGGTAACAGTGAAGAACCGCTATCCCCTTCCCTTGGTTCCTGAGTTGTTTCAGAGACTCAAATCTGTGAGTATCTTCACAAAACTTGATTTAAGGGGAGCTTATAATTTGATTCATATACAGTCAGGCCCATAAATATTGGGACATTGACACAATTCTAATCTTTTTGGCTCTATACACCACAATGGATTTGAAATGAAACGAACAAGATGTGCTTTAACTGCAGACGACTTTCAGCTTTAATTTGAGGGTATTTACATCCAAATCAGGTGAACGGTGTAGGAATTACAACAGTTTGTATATGGGCCTCCCACTTTTTAAGGGACCAAAACTAATGGGACAATTGGCTGCTCAGCTGTTCCATGGCCAGGTGTGTGTTATTCCCTCATTATCCCATTTACAAGGAGCAGATAAAAGGTTCAGAGTTAATTTCAAGTGTGCTATTTGCATTTGGAATCTGTTGCTGTCAACTCTTAATATGATATCCAAAGAGCTGTCACTATCAGTGACACAAGCCATCATTAGGTTGAAAAAACAAACAAACCCATCAGAGAGATAGTTCGGGTCTAACCAGAGTGCAATAACAGCAAATGCAGAATATACAATGTTACATGAATTACATAAGTTAAATAGAATGGTATATAGGACTAAACAATAATATACAGATAAGTATATATGTACTATGAACATGATATACAAATCAACAATAATATACAAATGAGTATATATGTTCTATGAACATGATTTACAGATGCCTTTTTAGACAGTCCATCAGCAAAGTAACGAAGTGTGAGGTGTGGGGGAAAATGTGGTAGTGTATCAACGAGGAACAGAGTTCAGTAAAGAGACAGCTCTGGGAAAAAAGCTGTTCTTTAGTCGGCTGGTCCTGGTCCAGAGGCACCTGAAACGCCTGCCGGAGGGCAGAAGAGAGAACAATCTATGGGCGGGATGAGAGGAATCTTTAAGAATGCTGCGAGCTCGACGCAGACAGCGTTTCTTTTGGATGTCCACCATGGCAGTTTTCACCATCCGCTGCAGTGCCTTGCACTCTGCAACAGAGCAGCTCCCATACCAGACTGTGACACAGCTGGTCAGGATGCTTTCTATTGCGCAACAGTAGAAGTTCATCAGAATATCCGAGGAGAGCTAGTTTTTCTTTAGTGTCCTCAGGAAAAAGAGGCGCTGGTGAGCCTTCTTGACAAGGCTGGAGGTGTTGGTAGTCCAGGACAGGTCCGCCGAGATGTGGATCCCCAGGAACTAAAAACTGGAGATGCGCTCAACAGCCATCCCATTGATGTAAATGGTGCCGTGTGTGCCTCTTGACTCTTTCCTGAAGTCCACAATGAGCTCCTTTGCCTTGGAGGTATTAAGGAGCAGGTTATGGTTGTTGCACCATGTGGCTAGGTGCTGGATCTCCTCCCTGTAGGCAGTCTCATCATTGTTGGTGATGAGACCAATCACGGTAGTGTCATCTGCAAACTTGATAATGGAGTTAAATCCATTCACAGGCCTGCAGTCAGAGGTGAAGAGGGAGTAGAGGAAAGGGCTCAGCACACAGCCCTGTGGTACGCCAATGTTGAGTATTGAGTATGATGGTGTTGGAGCAGATAGAGCCAGATCGAACCTGCTGGGGTCTATTGGTCAGAAAGTCCAAGATCCAGTTGCAGGTGGAGGTGTTAATGCCCAGATTTACAAATTTGGCTATTAATTTGTATAGGATGATGGTATTAAATGCTGAGCTAAAGTCAACAAACAGCGTACGTGCGTAAGTGTTCATATTGTCCAAGTGTGTGAACACAGAGTGCAGTGCCATGGAAACTGCATCTTCTGTGCTCCTATTGCTGTGGTAGGCAAACTGGTGAGGGTCTAAAGTACATGGCAGAGAGTCTTTAAGGTGTGCCAGAACCAGCCACTCAAAGCACTTCATGACATTGGGTGTCAGTGCTACAGGGAGGTAGTCGTTCAGGCATGTTGCGTTGGAGTGTTTTGGCACTGGCATAATGGAGGTGCATTTAAAGCGAGTGGGAACAGCTGCTTGGACAAGAGACAGGTTGAAGATGTCAGTAAAGACTCCAGCAAGCTGCTCAGCACAACACTGAGTACGCGTCCAGGGATGTTGTCTGGTCCAGCGGCTTTATGTGCCCTGATCCGGCTCAGTGCATTACAGACATCTGTGGAGGAGAGTGTAATTGGAGAGTAATCAGCCGAGAGTTTGAGCTTTGTGGCAGTTTCTTTGTTGTCTCTCTCAAAGTGAGCATAAAAGTCATTAAGCTCATTCCAGAAGAGGACATCAGTAGCAGCAGGGGTGGAGTGGGAGGGTTTGTAATCATTGATGGCCTGAATGCCTTGCCACATGCGTCGAGGGTCAAAGTTGGAAAAATGCTCCTCTATCTTTTGCTTGTAGCATTGCTTGGCCTCTTTGATGCCCCTTTTGAGGTTAGCTCTGGATGTGCTGTAGGCCTGAGCGTCGCCTGACCTGAAGGCAGTAGTGCATGCCCTCAGCAGGAGGCGCACCTCCTTGTTCATCCCTGGTTTCTGTTTTGGGTATGTGATGATCTGTTTCTGGGTAGTAACACTGTCTATAGTCAAACTGATGTAATCCAGTACAGAAGAGGTGTAGCAGTCAATGTCTGTGTGAGTGTCACTAGTGGCCTGAGAAGCAAATATACTCCAGTCTGTGTGTAAAAACCTTTCCTGAAGTGTGAAATCTGCCTCTGCGGGCCACACCTTGATAGTTCTCACTGATGGCTTCACCCTATTGATGAGGGGTACATATTTGGGGGTGAGGAACAAAGAAAGGTGATCTGACTGTCCCAGGTGGGGGAGGGGGGTCGCAACGTAAGCTCCAGCCATGTTTGTGTATACATGGTCTAATGTTTTGTTCCCTCTGGTGTGACATGAAACATGCTGATGAAATTTTGGAAATCTTCTGCAACAATAAACGCAGCTTCTGGGTGAACAGTCTGTTGTTTACTGATGGCTGCATAAAGTTCTTTCATAGTTAGCTTAGCATCAGCATCGGGGGGAATGTAAGCTGCTGTAATAATGGTGGAAGTGAACTCCCGCGGTAGATAGAACGGTCTACATTTAACTATGAAAAATTCCAAGTTAGCTGAACAATGACTCTCAACAATAACAGAGTTCGTGCACCAAGCTTTCCTCGCTTTTTCTTTTTCTAAATTCCCCCCCTTTTCCCTCTAACCTCTTGTTCTTCCTATTTTTTCCATTTTTGTTCCCTTTTGACTCATTCTTCTTTTTATTTTCTCATCAGCCTATTTTTTCTCTTCCTTTTTTCAATTCCTTTCTCCCTACCCTTTCATTTCTCATCTCCTCTCACCACTTCCCCACATTCTTCCCACTTTACCCATTTCTTTTACTACATTTATTTTCACACACTTCACATCAATTTCAGGGTTCCACACTCTGTTGAATGGTGTCCTTGTGTGGTCTGCTGCCTCCTGACATACGCCCCCAGAGCTCCCGTATACGACAGTCTCGGTCGATCTGGGTTATCCGGCACACCACCCCCAGCGCACTGGTATGGATGTAAGTTTATGCACGGGATAAGGTTTCATCACTAAGTCCTTTCTGTCTTTTATTTTTCAATGATTAATTTTTACTATATTTTTTATATAGACATACTTTGCGGGTTTTGCTCCTGAAGAGTGACCTAATGTCACGAAACGCGTCGAGCCAAAAACTACCCCAGTCAATCTAACCATGCGCTTAGCAAAATTTTTATTGTGTCTCACTGGTTTATCTTCAATCAAATCAATATACCAATGTGTTTATTTAATTCAACACTGTTTACAAACCATGTTTTCTTATTTTCAAAAATCCTTATATGATTTATTATATATGAATTACATGTTGTGATATGAGAGGCAAACAATTTATATGGACCATTCAAGGCCATTTTTATGCATGTTATGTACATGAATTTACATGTGATATGAACGGTTGTCATTTATTTGTAGACGAATACGTCATGAATGAACAAACAGTATATTTTAATATCCTTGTAATCATGTAACAATTAATAAACAATTCTTTTTCCTCATATCCAATTTTTTCTCTGCACCTTGCATGCTTCATCTAAAGTCCCACATTTTAGCTTTGTTTTTCAATGTGCACCAAGCTTTGTTAACATAAATGCACAACCTACCGCCTCTAGTCTTACCGGAGCCATCTAATGTCTTATCCGCCCGGAGTGTGTGTCGTCCCGCTAGATCAATAGCATTGTCCGGAATGCCACTGTGTAGCCATGTTTCCGTGAAGATCATGACATTACAGTTCAGAAGTTTCATGCTGTACGTGATGCTGAGTCGAATCTCCTCCATTTTGTTCACCAGTGATCGAACATTGGCGAGGAAAATGCTGGGTAAAGAGAGCCGGTGTGGTGTTAGCTTTAGCTTAGCTTTCACTCCACCACACTTCCCCTGCCTTTGTTTACGATCTCGACGCCACCTGCGAGCACTTCCGCCCGGCCGGGTAGAGTGAGCTGCCCCGGGTGTTCTGGTGATCTCAGGAAGGAGATGAAAGTTGTTGATAAAACTGTCGGGAAGTCGTAAACCAATATCCAAAAGCTCACGTTGGTTGTACGAAGTAAAGGCACAGCTGTAAAGGCATGAACAGACCCGCAGCAGAAATGCCACAAAATTGCAGATTCTGGAGAGACCCTGAGCCTCGCGATGTGCTTGCGCCGCCATCTTGCCACTCAGACCTTGTAACTATAGTATATATAACTATATACTCTGCACTGTATTATATACACTACACTGACTGCACTATATACTCTGCACTGTATTATATAGACTACACTGACTGCACTATATACTCTGCATTGTATTATATACATTACACTGCCCGCACTGTATACTCTGCACTGTATTATATACACTACACTGACTGCACTATATACTCTGCACTACATTATATACACTACACTAACTGCACTATATACTCTGCACTGTATTATATACACTACACTGACTGCACGCTCAATCCATTAACTACCCTGTGTAATCTCTCTCCATTGATGTCATGTAAGCAGCCTTATATAGTGTGGTGTGTGGACTTCTGAGCCATGATTGACCAAAGGTACCTTGCCTTTAGCTAGTCATGGCTCTCACAGCCAGGGCCGTAGATAATTTTTTGTTCTGGGGGGGGGGGGTTCAGCAGCAGATCCTAAGTAAAAGTCTTTTTAAATAAAATAAATTGTGCTGTACGCGAAGTCCCGTCACGCTAAACCCGGGTAAGTAAAACTTATCCGAGTCTAGTGTGGTTTCAACACGTACGTAGTTAAAACCTTAACGTGACGTTGGCCTAACGTACCAACAAAACATAGTGTGTTAGGTCACGTCCGTTTACGTGACGCAAACGTTGGACACAAACCTTACAGTCACGTTAGAATAGCCGTGGAGTTTGTGTACAACATTTACGTAACGTAAACGGACGTGACCTAACGCACCATCACCATGTTTTGTTGGTACGCTAGGAAAAGGGTTAGAAATATTTAAACCGTGTTAAATAAAATAAATTTTTCTGAAAATGAATCCTAGACGACGACTTGGGGGGGG